>NW_026480421.1:0-26931 GCF_026875155.1 Cherax quadricarinatus | reverse complement strand
CGTTGGGGGCCCTCAACAATAACAAGCGTCCAGGACCTTAGCAAAACACTACCCCGAAACATCGTGGCCTCAACAATTTAACAAGCCGTCCAGGACCTTTAGCAGAACACTACCGAAACATCGTGGCCTCAACAATAACAAGTCGTCCAGGACCTTTAGCAGTAACACTATCCCGAAACATCGTGGCCTCAACAATAACAAGCCGTCCAGGACCTTTAGCAGTAGCACTATCCCGAAACATCGTGGCCTCAACAATACAAGCCGTCCAGGAACTTTAGCAGTAACACTATCCCGAAACATCGTGGCCTTCAACAATAACAAGCCGTCCAGGACCTTTAGCAGTAACACTATCCCGAAACATCGTGGCCTCAACAATAACAAGCCGTCCAGGACCTTTAGCAGTAACTCTATCCCGAAACATCGTGGCCTCAACAATAACAAGCCGTCCAGGAACTTTAGCAGTAACACTATCCCGAAACGTTTACTTAGGTGGGTGATTTGGCGCTTGTTGAATGTGTCCATTCCAAGAGATTCGTCTTTGCTCCGTCTCACTACCACTGATCTGTACCCATGTACTTGTAGATGAATGGTTCAGAGAACCGACATGTTGTTGAATTAGACACATGTGCAACTCTTGGGTATCTTCATTGAGGAAACGTTTCGCCACACAGTGGCTTCATCAGTCCATACAAAGGAGAAACTTGAAGAACAGGAGGAGAATGAGGTAATCAGTCCCTCAGCCTTGAGTCGATGTGGTCAGTCCATCAATCTTGAATAGAATACCAAGATTGATATTCAAGATTGATGGACTGACCACATCGACTCAAGGCTGAGAGACTGATTACCTCATTCTCCTCCTGTTCTTCAAGATTCTCCTTTGTATGGACTGATGAAGCCACTGTGTGGCGAAACGTTTCCTCAATAAAGATACCCAAGAGTTGCACATGTGTCTAATTTAACACCCATGTACTTCACTACCACTGATCCTCCCTGATATGACCCCAGGTCTTCCCTGACATGACACCAGATCTTCCTTGACATGACCAAATCTTCCCAGACATGACCCCAGATCCTCCCTGATATGACCCCAGATCTTCCCTGACATGACCCCAGATCTTCCCTGACATGACCCCAGATCTTTCCTGACATGACCCCAGATCTTCCCTGACATGACCCCAGATCTTCCTTGACATGACTACAGATCCTCCCTGACATGACCCCAGATCTTCCCTGACATGACCCCAGATCTTCCCTGACATGACCCCAGATCCTCCCTGATATGACCCCAGATCCTCCCTGGCATGACCCCAGATCCTCCCTGACATAACCCCAGAACTTCCCTGACATGACCCCAGATCTTCCCTGACATGACCCCGAGATCCTCCCTGACATGACCCCAGATCCTCCCTGGCATGACTCCAGATCCTCCCTGACATAACCCCAGATCTTCCCTGACATGACCCCAGATCTTCCCTGACATGACCCCAGATCCTCCCTGGCATGACCCCAGATCCTCTCTGAATGACCCCAGATCCTCCCTGACATGACCCAAGATCCTCCCTGACATAACCCCAGATCTTCCCTGACATGACCCCAGATCTTCCCTGACATGACCCCAGATCCTCCCTGATATGACCCCAGATCCTCCCTGGCATGACCCCAGATCCTCCCTGACATAACCCCAGAACTTCCCTGACATGACCCCAGATCTTCCCTGACATGACCCCAGATCTTCCTTGACATGACTACAGATCCTCCTTGATATGACCCCAGATCTTTCTTGACATGCCCCCCGATCCTCCCTGACTTGCCCCCAAGTTTTTCCCGGGCATAAACCCCGGGATCCCCCCCTTGAATGCCCCCCGATCCTCCCTGGCAGGGCCCCCAGTTTTTCCCTGACAAAACCCCCAGATTTTCCCCTGACATGACCCCGGGATCTTCCTTGGCATGCCCCCAAAGTCCCCCCGGGAAATGACCCCAGTTTCCTCTTGAAGGGAACCCAGATCCCCCCTTTGACAGGCCCCAAGCCCTCCCTGACATAACCCCAGATTTTCCCCGGGCCCCAGGGGCCCCAATCTTCCCGGGACATGACCCCAGTTTTTCCTTGCCTTGATTTTCAAAAACCCTCCCTGCCTTGACCCCAGTTCCCCTTGACTTGCCCCGATCCCCCCTGAAAAGGACCCCGATCCCCCCTAAACATGACCCCCGGGATTTTCCCCTTGAATGCCCAGATCTTCCCGGACATGACCATAGATTTTTCCCTGCGATCCCAGATCCCCCTGACATAAACCCCGGGTTTTTCCCTGACATGACCCCGTTCCCCCCTGACATGCCCCCGATCTTCCCGACATGATCCCAAAATCCCCCCTGACATGCCCCCAGGTCTTCCCTGCCCAGACCCCAGATCCCCCCTGCCCTTTGCCCCCAGATCCCCCCCGAAGGGCCCCTAGATTTTCCCCGGGACATGCCCCCAGTCATCCCTGACATGCCCCCAGATTTTCCCCTGACATGATCCCAGATCCCCCCCTGGCAGGGCCCCCAAAGACCCCTCCCGGGCCCTGCCTCAGATCCTCCCGGGCCCTGACCCCGATCCTCCCTGACTTTAACCCCCAGATTTTCCCCGGGACTGCCCCCAGTCTTCCCGGGCCCTTCCCCAAGATCTTCCTTGACAGGGGATACGGGCCCCTTCCCCGGGACGGGCCCCAGATCTTCCTTGACTTTGGGACATGCCCCAGATCCCCCCTGACAGGGACCCAGATCTTCCCTGACAGGGGACCCAAATTTTTCCCTGAAGGGACTACGGGACCCTCCCTGACAGGGGCCCCCAGGTCTCCTTGACATGCCCCCAGTTCTTCCCTGACAAAACCCCAGATTTTTTCCCCCCCCAGGGATTTCAGATCCTCCCGGGGAAATATTACGATCTTCAATACATGCCCCAGTTCCTCCCTGACATGCCCCCAGATCCCCCCTGATAGGGCCCCAAAGTTTTCTCCCTGAAAAGACCCCGGGGCCCCTCCCTGACATGCCCCCAGATCCTTCGGGGGGGGGGCCCATGATCCCAGATCCCCCTGAATGATTTCCAGATCCCCCCTGACTTTGCCCGGGCATATCCTCCCTGACGGGGGCCCCCAGATCTCCTTGACATGACCCCAGTTCCTCCTGACATGACCCCAGACCCCTCCCGGGGCCCTGCCCCCAAAATCCCCCCGGGATAGGGGCCCCAATTTTTCCCCCCTAAATGACCCCAGTCTTTCCGGGGACATGCCCCCCGCCCCCCTGACATGACCCCAGATCTTCCCTGACATGCCCCTAATTTTCCCCGGAATGACTACGACCCTCCCGACATGCCCCCTGATTTTCCCCTGACATGCCCCAAGAACCTCCCTGACATGCCCCCAGTTCTCCCTGACATGCCCCAGTCCCCCCTGATATGACCCCAGACCCTCCCTGACCTGACCCCAGACCCTTTCCCTAACATGCCCCCAGACCCTTTCCCTGCATGACCCCAGTTTTCCCTGACATGACCCCAGATCCCCGGGACATGACCCCAGTTTTCCCTGACATGACCCCAGATCTTCTCGGGCTTTGGACTACAGACCCTCCCGGGACATGCCCCCAGAATCTTCCCTGACATGACCCCAGATCTTCCCTGACGGGCTCCGGGACCCTCCCTGACATAAACCCCAAACCCTCCCTGCCCTTGCCCCCAAGATCCCCCCTTGATAGGACCCCAAAGATCCCCCCTGACTTGACCCAATCCTCCCTAACGGGCCCCCAACCCTCCTGACATGCCCCCAAGATTTTCCCCGGGACATGACCCCAGATCCCCCCGGGACAGGGACCCAGATCTTTCCCGGGGACATGCCCCCAAAGTTTCTTCTCGGGACAGGGGACTACAGATCCTCCATGACAGGCCCCCAGATCTTCCCTGCCCCATGACCCCGATTTCCCTGACATAAACCCCAGATCCCCCCGAATGACCCCAAAAACCCCCCTAAACTTTGACCCCAGATCCCCCCCGGGACTGCCCCCGATCCTCCCTAAATATGACCCCATCCTCCCTGACATGACTCCAGATCCCCCTTAACAGGGACCCCGATCCCCCTAAACTTGCCCCCAGATTTTTCCCTGACATGCCCCCGGGACCCTCCCGGGACATGCCCCCAAAGATTTTCCCTTTGACATGCCCCAAAGATCTTCCCGGCATAAATACGGGACCCTTCCTGACATGACCCCGTTTTTCCCCTGACATGACCCCAGTCTTCCCTGACATGCCCCCAGACCTCCCGACATGCCCTTCGAACCTCCATGGACATGACCCCTTTCCTCCCCGAAATGCCCCCAAAATTCCCCCCTGACATGACTCCAATCCTCCCTAAAAGGGGACCCGGCCCTTTCCGGGGGCCAGGACCCCCAAAACCCCCGGGACATGACCCCAGATCCCCCGACTTTAAACCCCAGATCCTCCCTGACATAAACCCAGATCCCCCCTGACGGGCCCCAAGAACCCCCCTGTTTGACCCGAGTTCCCCCCTGACAGACCCACAGTTCCCCCCTGTTTGACCCCGATCCTCCCGGGGACAGGCCCTCCAGTTCCCCCCTGCCCATGACCCCCAGATCCCCCCTGACTGACCCATTTTCCTGCCTGACATGTTTCCAGTTTCCTCCCTAAACAGGACCCCCGACCTCCCGGACATGCCCAAGATCCTCCATGACTGACCCCAGATCCCCCTGACATGCCCCAGATCCCCCCTGACATGACCCCAGATTTTCCCCTTTGTCATGACCCGTTTCCTGACATGACCCCAACCCTCCCTGACAGGCCCCAAAGGGATTTTCCCCTTTGACTTGACCCCAGATTTTCCCCCTGACTTTGGCTCCAGATCTTCCCTGACTTTGTTAAGTCCTCCCTGAATGCCCCCCAGATTTCCCTGACATGCCCCGGGATCTTCCCTGCATGATTCAGATCCCCCCTTGACTTGACCCCAGTTTCTTCCCGGGCCCATGACCCCAGTTTCTTCCCTGACATGACCCCAGATCCTCTTTGGCATGCCCCCAATTCCCCTGAAATGATCCCAGTTTCCTCCCCCTTGACATGATTCCAGACCCTCCCTGACATGCCCCCAGATCTTCCCTGAAAATGATCCCAGATTTCCCTGACAGACTCCAGATTTTCCCCGGGACATGACTACAGATCCCCCCGGGACATGCCCCCAGTTCCTCCCGGGACATAAACCCCAGTTTCCACCCTGAAGGACCCCAGATCCCCCCTGACATAAACCCCAGACCCCCCCGGACATGCCCCCAGTTCCTCCCTGAAAGGGACCCCATTTTCCCCCCTGCATGACCCCAGATCCCCCCGGGCCCATGACTCCGATCCCCCCTGACATGGCCCCAGATCCTCCCTGACTTTGATCCCAGTTTCCTCCATTTCCTTTTTCCCAACACTCCCTGCTTTTGAATCCCCCCCCGGTTTCAGAGGAAACAAACCACGGGAAAAGAAAAAAATGAACATAAAAACAGAGGAATAAAACAGGGGAAAGGAGGAACAAAACGGGAACAGGGGGAACCCGACCCGGGAACAGGGGGAATAAAACAGGGGGAACGGGAGGAACAAATATGGAAAAAGGAAAGAACACGGGAACAGGGGAAAACAAATATGGAAAAGAGGAATGAACGGGAACAGAGGAACGAACAGGGGAACCCGGGGAAAGAAAGGGGAAACCAGGGGAATGAACAGCGAAGAGGAACAAATTTTGGGGAACAGGGGAATAAAAAAAGGGAACAGAGGGAACGACAGGGGAAACCCAGAGGGGGCAAACACGGGAATAGGGGAAAAGAACGGGGAAAACAGGGGAACAAACACGGGAACGGAGGAACGAACAGGGGAAACCCGAGGAACGAACATGTGAACGGGAGGAAAAAACAGGGGAAACAGAGGAACGAACATAGGAAAGGGAAACGGCACGGGAACGGGGAGGAAAGGGAACAGGGGAAAACAGGGAAAACAAAAACACGGGGGGGGAGGAAAAAACAGGGAACAGAGGAGCGAACTCGGGAACAGAGGAACGAACGGGGAACAGAGGAACGAAAAAAGGGGGAACGAGGAAAAAAAGACAGGAAAGGTAAGGGGAAGAGGGGAAAACAGGGGGAACGAACACGGAAAAAAGGGGAAATTTGAACAGGGAAAAACAGGGGAAAACAAACCCACGGGGGGAAAGGGGGACAAAACGGGGGTCGGGAGGAACGAACACGGGAACAGAAAAAAACAAACCAGGGGAATAAACACGGAAAGGGGAAAACGAACAGGGGAAACCCAGGGGGAACGAACAGGGGAACAGAAGAACGCCCCGGGGAAACCCAGGGAAAACAAAAAGGGGAAATTAAAAAAGGGGGAAAAAAACATGAGGAAAGAGGAAAAAAACACTTAAATAAACACGGGGGAATAAATGCGAAAATAAATACGGGGAATGAGCACGGAAAAAAAAACCGGGAGAATAAACCGGGAAAAACAGGGGGAAAAAACACCGAAATAATATGGGGAAAAAAACATGGGGTAAATACGTGTAATAAACATGGAGGATAAATACGGGAGTAAACACAAAAAATTGTACAGGGAAGGGACAAGAAATAAACAGGAAAAAAAACCGAAAATAAAAAACGGAAAAAACATAGAATAAATACACAAAAAAAACCCCGCACAAAAAAGAGAAAAGCTTAGGGACGACGTTTCGGGTCCGATTTGGGAAACCATTGAAAAAAAGTCACACAAAACTGTTAGTGTAAACTTTGTCAATGGTCCAGGTGGGGACCAAAAGCCCTCTCTTTAAGTTTCTCTTTTTTATGTGGGGGTTTTTTATGTTTCGTTCCAGCCCAGGGGATTGTGTTTTTTTTTTTTTTTTTCCCTAGAAAAAACCCCCGGAAACAAAAACTAGAAAAAAAACAGGGAAAACATTTCCCCCAAACACGAAAAAACCGGGGAAAAAACCCAGGGGGAAGAAAACACCCCTTTTTGAAAACGTTTTTACAAGTTATGTATACCGGGGGGCTTTATGAGAGGGGAGAGGAGAGAGAGAGGGAGAAGGACTGAGAGAGAGAGTAAAGGAGGGGAGAGGGGAGAGAGGAAAATTGGGAGAGAAAAAATCTTTGTTGCACCCAGCAGTTTCTTTTTGCTGTCGTGTGGACACGCCCTCTTAGAGGGGGGAATGGAAAAGGGAAAAAAATGTTTCCGGCACTCTCTCTCTCTCTCTCTCCTCTTCTTTTCTCTCTTTTCTCTCTCTCTCTCTCTCTCCTCAAATTAGTACTTTAAATTATCAGCCCTTTGGGGAATTAAATTTTTCCCCGGAATTTTGTAAACCCACACCCCCAACATACCTTTTACACACACACACACACAATACACACACCCACACACTAAAACACACACACACCCCTACAAAACCCCCCAACACTTTACACACCCCCCAATACACACACACAACCCACAAAACAACCCATACACACATACACCCCACACACACTAACACACAAAACCCACACACACACTTACAAAACCCCACACACACATACCACACACACACACCACAACTTTACCCCACACACACACAAAACCCACACACACACATCCCCCAACCCCAAAACCCCACACTTTACCACACACACATCCCACCACATCACACATAACACCAACCCCCAAACAACACAAACAAAAACAACAACCCCCTTTTACACAAAACCAACACACACCCCAAACAAACACACACACACAATACACACACCACACATACACACACACACACAATACACACAACACTTACCCCACACACATCCCAAAAATACACAAAAACACACCCCAACTTACACACCACATACACACACACCCACAAAACACACACACCAACCACACACAAAACCCCACCACAAAACACACCCACCCCACACCCCTGCAACCAAAAAATAGGGGGAGTCCCCCTACCCCACTAACTCCCCCCCACATCCCAACACCCCCACCAAACACAAACACACCAAAACACACCCCAAAACACACCACACAAAATTAAAACCACACACACAAAAACCCAAAACACAAAAACCCACTACACAAAAAACACAAAACCCCACACACACACACACACCACCCCACACACACACACACCCCACACACAAAAAAAGTCATAGATTTAGGGGGGCCCCAGGGGGAATAGCCTAGAAAGGGGAACGTAGGGGAAAGGCGGGAACCTACTTTATTTTTAAGACGGGGTGGGGGATAGGCCCTTTGGGGAGGGAGAAAAGGGGGGCCCTAGTAGCAATCGGGGAAGAGGGGGGGGCCGGGGAGCTGTGCCCGGGCCCCCTGAAAACCAAAAAATAGGTGATTTACATACCCCAAAATCCCACACACACCACACACACACACAAACACACAAACACACAAACACACACATATACACACCACACCACACCCCAAAACCCCCACAAAACAAACACACACACAAACACACACCAACACACTAAAACAAACCACACACCCCACACAAAAAACACACACAAACACACACACAAAACACCCCAACCACACCCACACACCACAAACACACAAACACACACACATACCAAAAACACAACACACACACACAAAACCACACACACAAACCCCCAACACCACCCCACAAAAACACAACACAAAAACACAAAAAACACACAAACCCCAAAACAAAAACACACACAAACACTCACCAAACAACAACAAAAAAAACACACCCACAACCCCAAAAACACCAACACAAAAACACAAAACACACACAAAAACAAAAAAAACACACCACACATACACACAGACCCACACATACAAAACAGCACCAGCCACACAGAACACAGACACAAAAGACCCCCCACCATACACACACACACACCCCCACACACACGGCTCATATACAACAGGGCCAAGTGTCTAATCGACATGTCCCTGGAAAAAAATGGTAACAAAATAAAAACAAAACACACACCCCACACACACACACTTTCCAGTACTCGCTCTTCACATTTTCGGTCAAAAAGGTCTGAAATTTAACGCCCCACCAATTTTCGCCCAATGAAAAACTTTAAAAACCACTGGTTTTTTTGGCTGTGTCCCCCACCGATTTTTTTTGGGGGAAAAGGGGAGGTCGAGTCGCGGTCCCGGCCCTCCCCCCCCCCTCATGCTCGTCGGGTTCCCTCGATCGCCTTTTAATTTGGGTTTCCCGGCACCCTTAAATCTATGCTCTCTCCTTTAGTGTGTTGGGGGCTCAGCCCCTTAAACCCTCGGGCTGGGGGATTGTTTGTACATAGTTTTTTACTCTCTACTGCCCCCCCGCTGCCTTCTCTGTAGGGGGAAAAACAACCCTTCCCTTTTAAAGCAAAAACGTTACGGAATGAAGGTCCCAAAACTGTTATTTTTTAAACCTCCAGGATATCCCCTGGGGGTAAACTCCAGGTATACCCTTTGGTTTCCCTGGAGAGTATACTCCGGGTTTCCCTTTGGTTTCCTGGGGGAGAAAAATTTCCAGGGTACCAAGGATTTCAAGAATATCAAGAAAATTTGACAATAAATTTTTTTTTTACATTTGGGAAATTTTTTTTTGTAGACATTTCGCCCCCCCAGTGGTTTATGGTACAAGGCGTAAAGTGGGAAATGGGTTTAAACGTCTACAAGGTAACCAGAGGGCCCCACCCCGTGCTAATTTAAATTTTTCGGGATTGTAAAATCAAACCATACACCCCCATGTAGATATGTTGTCAAAGGTTTGGGGGGACGTCCCAAGCGGTGTTCCCCAAGGGTCGTGTTTGGGGCCCCCTTTTTTTCCCAATCTACATAAAAGACTTTGTGAGGGAATTTAAAATTTTCCCACATAAGCCCCAAAAAAGCTGATGGGCACCAAAATAGGTTTGTCCATTTTATTTAATGAGGACATTAGAGCAATTAAAGGGTGATTTTTTAAAAGCCCGATGCAATGGGGCGGAGAAGTGGGGGGATGCAGTTTAAAATTGGGCAAATGCAAAGTTCTAAAAGGTTTGACAGGAAAAAAAAACCATGCCCCATTAAACTAAAAAAATGTAGAAACCCTTTAAAATTTTCGGATTGCGAAAAAAATTTTGGGGAAATTTTGGTTTGCGTAATCTCAAACCAAAACAACGTGCATTAGTGTTCGCCCAAAAAAGCTAACAGAATTTTTCCCTTTGGGTTCATATCTAGAAAAAATAAAAAAGGAAATCCTCAGGTTGGGTTTTTAACTCCCATATTTCCTTGGTTAGGGCCCCATTTAGATTATGTGCTCAGTTTGGTCACCGTATTCAGAATGGTTAAAAGGTAAGCACATATGCAACGTTAAGGGTTTTTTATTTTGAAAAAAGTTTCGCTAACAGTAGGTTCTTCGTCAAGTACAGAAAAGTTGATAGAAAACAGAAGTTTCTGGGAAAACGATGTAATCAGTCCCCTCACCCTTAAAAATTTTTAGGGGGGTCGTCCCTTGTCTGGAGAAAAGCTTGTTCCATGGTATGAAAAAAATATGGGGGAAGGGAAAGGGCAGGGTTTGGGGCTTTTTTGCGCCAAGAGGGGGAGGCCCTGGCCACTACGAGAAAGGGAAACCCGTGTTTAAAAGGGGCGGTCCCTCTAAAACCACCCCTTTTCACTTTGTGGAAGTTGTCGAGAGGGACCTGGGCCTTTAACATCTGAGTTCTTACCTCTGTGTGGCCTAGTTTTCCCCTCTTGGGGTAAAAAAGCTCCATCCTGTCATTCTTCCCATATTGTTTTTATACCCTGGAAAAAATGTCTTCTCCCGCTGAGGGGGCTGACCCCCCTCAAAACTTTAAGGGTGAAAGGGGCTGATTAATCGTTTCAAGTTCTTTGCTTTTTCAACTTTTTTGTATTGACTGAAGAAGCCTACTGTGTAGGGAAAAAAGTTTATAATTTAAAAATAACCCAAAATGTTGCATATGTGGTTTTTACCTAACAAGTCGGGAAATTTTTTACCTTTTTTAAAGTTCGAATGGGGTATAAATTTTCTGGAAAACGTACCCAAAAGGGGGATGAGGCCTGAAACTGCACTCTCTAGAAAAGGGTTAGGGGAAATTAAAGGGGGGATATGATGAAGTGTTTTAAATGGAAAACAGGAATTAAAAAAAGGGGATGTTTAAAAAAATGTATTAAATATCTAACATAGCGGACTCGCAGTAATGGCTTTTAAATTGGAAAAAATTCAGATTTTTTTAGGAAGGTTTGGAAAATTTACGGGTTTTTGGAATGAGTTGTGGGGGAGTGGAAAAAAAATCCCCCCAAATACCGTTTAAAAGGGAAACTAAGACTTTTTGTTAAATTTTAAAAATAGGTTGGGTTAAAAAACAGGGTGGGTTTGGGTGGGTGTGGAGTTTGGGGAAAAGACTAGCTTGTGCTATAGGTCGGATGCGTGCTCTTCCCTTAAAGTGACCCCCCCCTCTGACCTCACACGACAAGGCATTGGGTTTTAAACCGGTAGGGAATTGGACCTGCCCGCATGGCCAGTAGGGGGCCCGTTGCAGGGGTTTTCCTTCTTTCTTAAGTTCTTATATCAAGGTTTTCCCTTTTGATTCTTCATTTCTTCCTTTTTTGGTATTTTTTTTTAGTGTGTGTGTGGTGGTGGTGTGTGTGTGTGTTTTGGGGTGGGGTGGGTGTGGTGTGTGGGGTGCGCGGGTTTTTTGTGTGGGTGTGTTACTCACCTAATTTTTACTCCCTAATTTTTGGTTGCAGGGGTCGGATCAGCTTTCCCGGCCCCCCCTCCCTTTACTGTCGCTTTTGGGTTTCCCCTTTTCCCCCTCTGCTTCCTGAGCTTTGTCATACCTTTTTTAAAAAATATGTATGGTTTTCCCGCCCCCACTACTTCACTTGCTAGGGTATTCCCCTTGCTGACAAAATTAAAGATAAGAAAACTTTTTAACGTCCCTGTGACTGTCTGGGTTTTTCAGCTTCCGTTGTGGCCCCCCTTTTTTCTGTGGGCCCCTCTCTGGAACATTTCCCATCTCTGTCCAAACCCTTTTCTATTCCCGCAGTTAAAACTTGTATGTCGTTATAAAGTCTCCCCTGACCTTTTTGTCCCCCCAATGGTTTTTTTTTTGTCCCGTCCCATTTCCCTTTAACCTTTTCCCCGTCGACATTCCCCTTTAGCTCGGGACTAGGGCCCTTTTTGCAAAAACCCTTTTTACTTTTTTTTAAAATTCTTGACGTGCTTGGGCCCGGTGTGGGTTCCAGACTGGTGCTGCATACTCCCCGTTTGGGCCTAACATAACAGTATACCCGTGTGTGTGTGTGTGTGTGTGTGTGTGGGGTGTGGGGTGTGTGTGTGTGTGTGTGTGTGTGTGGGTGTGCCCGTGTGTGTGTGGGCTGTGTGGCTGTGTGTGTCTGGTTTTGGGGGTGTCTGTGGTGTCTGTGTTAAAAGCCACAGAGGTTACAAATTACTGCAGGTTGGGAACCACAGAGGTTTAAAAAACCCCAGCAGGTTTTCAAACCCCAGCAGGTTACAAACCCCAGCAGGTTACAAACCCCAGCAGGTTACAACCACAGCGGCTACCAAAAAACAGCAGGGGTACAAACCCCAGCAGGGCCCCAACCAAACAAAGGGTTAAAAACCACAGCGGTACAACCAAGCAGGTTACAACCACCCGCAGGTTACAAAACCCCAAAAGGTTACAACCCCAGCAGGGTACAACCACAGCCCGGTTCAACCAAAGGAGGCTTCAAAACCCCAGCAGGTTACAACCCCAGCAGGCTACAAAACCCCAAAGGGGTTTCAACCACAAAAGGGTTTCAACCCAGCAGGCTACAACCCCCGCAGGTTCAACCACAGCAGGTTAAAAAAACCCCAGCAGGCTTTCAAAACCCCGAGGGGTTTCAACCACAGCAGGTTAAACCACAGCAGGTTACAAACCAAAAGCAAAGGTTTTCAACCCCCAGAGGTTTCAACCCCCAGCGGTTAAAAACCCCAGAGGTTCCCAAACCCCATAAAGGGTTTCAACCACAGCAGGTTACAACCCCAAACAGGGTTTCAACCACAGCAGGTTAAAAACCACAGCAGGTTACAACCAAAACAGGTTTTCAACCCCAGCAGGTTACAAACCCCTTGGTTGTAGCCTGGTTGTTTCCCCGCCCCCTGTGAAAAAAACTGCCCTTTTTTTTCCAGCAAATTTTGCCCGGGTTTTCCTTTGAGGTGGGTTTTCATTTGTAAATTTTTTTTTCACCCGGGAAAATATTCCACGAAAATGTAGCAATAGGGCTATGTCCGCCCCGGATAAGGGAAAAAGCAGGGTTCCCGCACGGCCTTGGAGTACTGAAAATTTTACTCTGCTAATGCTGGAAAATTTTTCTCTGATTACTACTAAAGGGGGAGTTTCCCAAAAGTGTTAAAAAATAAGGCTGCCATCCCCACGAGCCCTTGAGGCGGGGTAGTGGCCCGACCAGAGGGCCCCCGCTTCTCCCCCACGAAGGGCCCCCTGGGGGGCGGGGGGAAGGGGGCTTTGGCCTGGGGACACCCTTTGGGCCCAAAGATGGGGAGGGACTTGTACCCCCTCCCATGGGAGACTTAAGTTTTCGAGGCACTCCCCAGATAAAAGGGGGGCCCGGGGCCCGGGGCACCACTAATTGGAAAAAACCCGGGCCGGGGAATTTCCGGCGGAAAAATAAAAAAAAAAAACCCCTAGTGTTTGCTGGGATTTAAATAAAAATTTTATTACGGAGGGCGTAAATCCGTAAAGGGGTCCTCCGCACCCGGGAAACAAGACGCCAAACAGGTTTCCCCAAGGAAGGGGTAGCTCTGTTTCCCTTTAAAAACCCAAAGGGGCCCTCCACCAGCATTTAGGTAAAGCCCTCGAAGAGGTGACGAGATTCAACTACCACGTTGGCCCATATTTTACCAGGTACTTCCAGGCTTCCAGGTACTTCCAGGTACTCCCCGGTTCTTTGCTGAAGAAGCCCGGGTAAGCGGGGTGTAGTTTTCAGCCGGGGTTTAAAACAAAAATTACCTGGGAAATTTCCCAATTTTTTATTTATATTTTTTTGGGTGGGTGGGGGGGGGGTGGGTTGGGGGGGTGGGGGTGGGTGGGGGGGGGGGGGGGGGTGTGAAAATTATTTACTAGAATGAAAAAAAGGTTTATCAGGGCGATAACCCGTCAGACTCGAAAATTCCCTTAAATTTCCCTAGGGTTTGATTTCAAAAAGTGGCAGGGGGGGTGGCGGGTGGGGGGGGCAGGGGGGAGTGGCAGGGGGGGTGGCAGGGTTTAGGGGCGGGGTGAGTGGCGGGGGGGGAGGCAGGGTGGGGTGGCGGGTGAGTGGCAGGGTGGGTGGTGGGTGAGTGGCGGGTGTATGGCCCGGTTGGGTTGCGGGGAATGGCGGTGGGTGGGAGGGTTTTGGGGGCAGGGTGGGTGGGAGAGTGGGGGGGAGGGTGGGTGGGAGAGTGGGGGCAGAGTGGGTGGCCCGGGTGGGTGGGAGAGTGGGTGGGAGGGGGGGGTTTGGGAGGGTAGGGGCAGGGGGGTTTGAAAAACCAGCCCATAATTTTTTCCGCCATTCCCTTCCCCCTATTTTCCCCCTAAAACCAAGATTTAAATTCTATATCAGGGAACAAAACAACACACACACACAAAACCCCCACACCCTCGCAGGGCCCGGGGGCTGTGACTCAACCCCTGCAAACAGGTTGGGACATTGCTTCAAAAATTTTAAATCAACGCAAACATCCCCGAAAAAAATGGTGCTTTCGTTACTCCCAACTCCAAACACACAGGCCCAAAATTTTTCTGGAAAAAATAAAATATTGAAACTGAACTTTTTTCCAGAAAACACAAAAGAAAAGTCAAGAAACTATTCAACTGTGCCAAAAAGTTGCGACGGAGGAAAGGGTTTAAAATTATTATTTTGGTCTAGGGGGTCAAAAGTGTGTTATTTTTTATTTTCCTAGGGAAACTAATTAATAATTTTTTAGTTTTTGGGTCTCCTAAAGGGAAGGCCCAATGTTTTGTTATTTTTTTTCCTAGGGAAAACCCAATTAATGTTTTGTTTTTTGGGGTTTCCCGGAAACCTTTAAAATAAAGTTAATTTTTTTCATAGGGAAAGTAATCAATTTTTTTATGTTTTTTTTTGGGCTCCTAGGAAGGGCCCCAAATTTTTATTTATCAAATTTCTATTATTTTCTTTTTCTTTAAAAATTTTGGGTTTTCCCTGGGAAAGGGGGACCTTGATGTGGTTTCCTGATTTTCACCATCCATAACTAAAGAAACATCTCGGTTTACTCGGCTTCAAACTCTAAAAAAAGGCCAAAGGGAAAAATTTGTTTTCTATGAACTAAAGTTAATGGCTGGTCCTTTCTTGTTGGGGGAAAAAGATTGGGGGCGGGGTGTGGTCGTTGGGTCACAAATTTCCCTTTTTATGGGAAAAAATTTTGGGAAACTTGGGATATTTGGGTTTTTATAAGTTAAAATTTGAGCTTTCATCCGGGTTGGCTTCAAAAAACCCTTTTAAACCAAAAGCTTGAAAAAGCAAAAACCCCAAGGGGAAAAATTTTAAGACATGAGGGGTTTAAAAAATTATCAAGAGGAAAACCCCACAAAGCTGGGTGCCCCCGCAGTAAGGGAGCCACCTCAACTATGAGTTTTTGGTGGGGGCCAGGAAAAAGTCAGTGGTAAACACACTTTTAAAACCCGGGGGCGACGGGAAAACAGGTGGTTTTGGGGACTACAAAATTTGCATCTACCTTGGTGATACCCCATCTCCAGTCACCAGGGTGGGAAAGGGGGGGCAGTTTCCGTTTCAGGGAGGGCCCCAAAAATCCGAAAAATGGAGAATTGCCCCCTCTTATATTTGTTCCCCCTAAGGCTCAGAGACCCCTTTGGGTCCTGGGGGGGAAAAAGTGCCTCTAAATTCCTTAAGGAGCAAGGCAAAAGGGTCATCAGGGTAACTAGGGATCCCGTGAGCTTTGTTTTCTGTTGGCGACTCAGCGCTGTTTTCAGGGGGGTAAAGCCCGCTGTTTTTGGGACGTGCCCCGTTCTGAAGAAACTGGATGAGATTTTCGCATTTAATCAGTGGCAAACACGTAAAAATACGTACTTGACATGTACTTACATCTCCCTGTAAATGTTATGCCATCTTTATATCAATTAAAGTATTCTTTATCCTTTTTTTCCATATTATGTTTTAAAAATTCCACACATTTTATATAAATTATATATATTACATATTTTTTTTATATATTTTATATATATATATAAAATTTTTTATATGCAAAACAACCCCCTTTTGAAAGGGAAAAGAGAAAAATTTCCAACGTTTCGTGACTACTCACATTATCAAGGAACTTGATAAAGTGAGAGTCAGAAAAACGCTTGGAATTTCTCTTTCTTTTGAGGGTTGTTTTTGGGTATTCTGAAATCACCTGTTTAATGTTTCTTATTGCAAAATATATATTAATATATATTTTTCTATATATAAAAAAAAATATATTTTATTATAAAATTTTATATATATTATATTTTTTATAAATATAAAATATATATTACCACACACCCCACACACACACATTTCAGGGTAATTTGTGGGGGGGCCCAAAAAAAACAACTGAATTTTTTTTCTAAAAAAAAATTAAAAAACTTTTTGCCCGTTACCCTGCAGTGCCCCCAGGGCATTCCCCGCCCGGGCCCTTGTTTGCCCCGGTTATAAAAAAATAAAAACGGGGAAAAGGAAAAGAAAAAAATTTAACCCCTGTTTTTAAATGGGTTTTGTTGTGTACACAACCCTTAAAAAACGCTCTACATCCCCCCCCTCGGTTTTTTTTTTGGGGAGATTTGAAAGGCCTTTAATAAAATTTTAAAAAAGGTTTTTGCGCCTTTTGATAGAATTTTGAGAGAAAATAATTTTTAAAGAAAAAAGCGATTTTTGAAATTTTCATTTTTAGCCTCCATTTAAAAATTTAATTGGAAAAACCCCTTGCGAAATTAGCTGGTATATGCCTCGACAACCTTAAATAACCCCTTTCTAAACTTTGACCTGCCTTTACCCTACTTATTGTAGTTAAGTCTGGGGATCAACAACGAGAAACTCATCAAGAATTCAACAAAAATCTTATGAATCCCGTCTCTTCAGGGCCCAGACAAACCCTCCCCCTAATTTAATCTTTATTCGAGTGTTTCATCGTAGGAGGCCCGAGTTATGTTTATACAGGATGATTACAAAAAAGACGGTTGCGACTACGGGGGGCCCAAACCGGGGGCCCCTTAGAGTGAAGCACCCTGTATTTGTGCGATACCCAAAAATTTGTTGTCCAAGCTATGTATATAGAAACTAAAACTCAGACTCAACCGGACTTAACCTTGACCCAGACTATAAAGCAGAACCTTCTCTAGATGGGGATTGGGCCCACTCAACACCTTCCTTGCTTTGCTGTCCCCGTATTAATAACTGTGTATTGGGCTTGGGCCCTGGGGAAGGGGAAACGTTTCAAAAATGAAGATACCCAGGTCCCCGAACGCGTCCTCTGTCAAACAGTGATTTTTCCCTGGAGAACAGCAGAACCAACGGGGACCAGTACGAAAACAAGTTCTCTGATAAGGTAGGTTAAAAAGCCAAAAAAATTAGGGAACTTTTACGACGATTGCTTTAAAACATCTAAAAATTGATGTCATTGCTTATGAAAACTAGTGTAAACCCCCCATGTACTATTTTATATTTGTGTTTTCCCCCTCTTTCCGTGAGTACCACCACCATGAAGAATTTATAGGCACCCCCACCCACCCTGGAGTGAACACCCCCTGAAGACAGTTTGGTAGCACCACCACCCTGTGAGTGCCCCCACCATAAGACAGTTCAGGTAGCCCCACCATCCTGTGAGTGACCAACCCCCATGAAGCAGTTTGGGTAGCCCCACCCTCCTTGGGTGACCACCAACCTAAAAGACAGTCTCAGGTAGCCCCACCCATCCGGGTGAGTGACGACACCACCATAAAGGACAGTCTTAGGTAGCACCACCCATCCTGTGGTGACCCCACCATGAAGACAGTTCAGGTAGCCCCCCAACCTTTGAGTGACGAACCCACCATAAAGACAGTCTTAGGTAGCACCACCCCCTGTGAGTGCCCCCAACCTAAAGACGTCTCGGGTGCCCACCCACCCTGTGAGTGACGACAAAACCATGAAGACAGTCTTAGGTAGCCCACCATCTGTGAGTAAACCCCAACCTAAAGACAGTCTCAGGTGCCCCCCCATCCTGGAGTGACGACCCACCATGAAGACAGTTTAGGCACCCCAACCCATCCGGGTGACCACACCATGAAGACAGTTTAGGTAGCACCACCACCCTGTGGTGCCCCCCCCAAATGCAGACAGTTATGGGCAGCCCCACCCATCCTGTGAGTGCCCCACCGGGGAAGACAGTTTGGGTAGCACACCCATCTGTGAGTGACCACCCCCATGAAGACTTTTAAAGGCAGCACCACCCCCCCTGTAATGAAACACCCCCATGAAGACGTATGGGCATCCCCACCCATCCTGGAGTGAGACACCCCATGAAGCAGTTAAGGCACCCCACCCCCTGTAAGTGAACACCCACATAAAGGGGACATTTATAGGCTCACCCCCCATCTGTAAGTAAAACACCCCCCATGAAGCAGTTATAGGCGCCCCACCCATCTGTGAGTGCGACCCCACCATGAAGAAGTTATAGGCACCCCCCATCTGTAAGTGAAAACCCCCCTGAAGACAGTTATGGGCATCACCCCCCATCCTGCGATGAGACACCACCATGAAGACAGTTATAGGCATCACCACCCCCTGAAAAGTGAACCACCCCATAAAGCATTTATAGGCAGCACCCCCCAGTGAAAGTGAAAAACCCCGCCATAAGCACAGTCATATTAGCCAAATACTCGGCGCCCATTGTGAAGGATCCAGCCTTCCCCCTTTTCTTTACACAAGTTTTAAACTACCTCTGTATTCCCAAGTTAGAACGCAGGTACGTTAAAGCGATCGGGGGAATCATGCGAACAATTCAATAAGTGCCAAGAAGTGTTTACGAAAATGAGAGCAGGATCCCTGACTGAAGACCGCTACCAACCACAGTTAACAGATGATGAGAGCCCAGCTCCCAACCCACAGTTAACAGCCCTATGAGAGCCCAGATCCCAAAGCACAGTTAAAGCCCTGACTGAGAGACAAGCATCCCAACCATATTTAAACAGATGTGAGAGACAAGCATCCCAACCATAGTTAACGCCCTGACTGGGCCAGCATCCAAGCCGTTACAGACCGATGAGAGACCAGTTACCAACCACAGTTAACAGCCCTGACTAGAGACGATACCAACCAGTTAAAGGACCTGACTGAGAGACCAGCATAAACCATAGTTACCAGACGACAGGACCAGCCATACAACCACATTTAAAAAGACCTGACTGGAGACAACATCCCAAAAACCATAGTTAACAGACCTGACTGAGAGACCAGTACCAACCACAGTTAACAGACCTGACTGAGAGACAAGCATACCAACCTATTTAACGGGAGATGAGAGCCCAGCAACCAACCACAGTTAACAGACCTGATGAGGACCGCATCCCAACCACAGTTAAAGACCTGACTGAGAGCCCAGCTCCAACCAGTTAACAGCCTGACTGAGAGACCGATACCAAGACAGTTAACGGGACCTGATGAGAGCCAGATACCAACCATTTTTAACAGACCTGACTGAGAACCGCTCCAAGACATTTAACGCCCTGCTGAAGCCGCATCCCAACCCAAAGTTAAAAGACCGACTGAGAACCAGCATCCCAAGCACAGTTAACAGCCCTGCTGAGAGACCAGTTCCAACCATAGTTAAAGCCTGAAGAGACAGATCCCAAACCCACATTTAACAGCCCTAAAATTGAGACCGCATAAAGCACAGTTAAAGCCCTGCTGAGAGCCCCGCATAAACCACTTTTAACAGACCTGATGAGGACCCAGCTACCAACCATAGTTAACAGATGACTGGAGCCCAGCACCCCAAGACATTTAACGACTGACTGAGAGCCCAGCATACCAACCTATTTAAAGACCTGACTGGAGCCCAGATACCAACCATATTTAAACAGCCTGCAGGACCAGCATACCAACCCATTAACGATTGATGAGAGACCGCATCCCAACCATAGTTAACAGACCTGACGAGGGGCCGATACCAACCCAGTTAATAGCCTGAGAGGAAAGATACCAACCATTTTAAAACGGGACCGACTGAGAGCCGATACCAACCATATTTACAGATGCGAGCCAGCATCCCAAAACCATAGTTAAAACCTGATGAGGACCGCATACCAAACCATAGTTAACAGACCTGACAGAGCCCGCATCAACCACATTTAAAACGTCTGATGAGGGGGACAGATACCAACCTTTGTTAACAGCCTGACTGGAGACCAGTACCAACCCAATTTAAATAGCCTGACTGAGGAAAGCATACCAACCTTTTAAACAGCCCTGACTGAGAGACCGGATAAAACCATTTTTAACAGCCCTTTACGGCCCAGCTCCCAACATATTTAAAACAGACCAGTAGACCAACTCCAACACAGTTAATGCCTGACTGAGGCAAGCATACCAACCCAAAGTTAAAGACCTGATGAGAAAAGCATACCAACCATAGAAAAAAGACCTGACTGAGAGACCGCATCCCAACCACAGTTAACAGCCTGATGAGAGCCCAGCATCCCAACCACAGTTAACAGACTGATGAGAGCCCAGCATACCAACCACTTAATAGCCCTGACTGAGCCAGCATCCCAACCCACATTTAAACGACCTGATGAGGACCGCAACCCAACCATGTTAAAGACCTGACTGAGGACCAGCATACCAAGCAAGTTAACAGCCCTAAAGAGGACCAGATACCAAATTTTAACAGACCGACTGAGAGAAAAGCATACCAACCATAGTTAACAGACCTGATGAGGCCAGCATCCCAGCACAGTTAACAGACTGACTGAGAGATCAGCATACCAACCACAGTTAATAGACCTGACTGGGACCAGCATCAACCACATTAAAAACAGCCCGGACTGAGAGACAAGCATACCAACCATAGTTAACAGACCTGATGAGAGACCAGCTACAAGACATTTTTAACGACTGACTGAGAGCCAGCAAAACCAAACCCACAGTTAACAGCCCTGCTGAGAGACCAGTACCAAACCACAGTTAATAGCCGACTGAGAGCAAGCTTTACAAACCACAGTTAACAGACCGGGGAATGAGGACCAGCATCCCAAACCCAAAGTTAAAGACCTGCGAGCCCAGCATACAACCACATTTAAAACCAGACCTGACTGAGGACCGCATCCCAAGCCATTTAAACGCCCTGATGAGGCCCAGATCCCAACCTGTTAACAGCCCTGACTGAGAGACCGTTTTACCAACCTATTTAACAGCCCCGGCGAGACAGATCCCAACCCAGTTAACAGATCTGACTGAGAGACCGCATACAACCTATTTAAAAAGCCCTGACTGAGAGACCGCATACCAACCACGTTAATGCCTGACTGAGAGACAAGATCCCAAACCATAGTTAACAGCCTGACGAGAGCCCAGATCCCAAACCCATGGGAAACAGACCTGACAGGGACCGCTACCAACCATAGTTAACAGCCCTGATGTTTGCCGCTCCCAACCACATTTAATGACCTGACTGGAGAAAAGCATACCAACCACAGTTGCAGCCCTGATGAGAGACAAGCAACCAACCATATTTAAAACAGCCCTGATGGGGGAAAGCATACCAACCACAGTTAACGACCTGATGAGAGAAAGCTTTCCAACCACAGAAACAGCCCTGACTGAGGGCCCAGCATCCCAACCACGTTTAACGAACCTGACTGGGGGGCCAGCATCCCAACCCACAGTTAACGGACCTGACTGGGAGACCAGCATACCAACCACAGTTAACAGCCCTGACTGAGAGCCAGCATCCCAAACCACATTTAACGCCCTGACGAGAGCCCAGCATACCAAGCACTTTAAAAAGCCCGATGAGAGACAGCTACCAACCATAGTTAACAGACCTGATGGAGAAAGTCCCAACCAATAGTTAACGGGCCCTGATGAGAAAAAGCATACCAACCACAGTTAACAGCCCTGACTGAGAGCCAGCTCCCAAGCCTTTAACAGCCCTGCTGAGAGCCGCATCCAACCAAATTTAAACAGACCTGTGAGAGACAAGACCCCAAATAGTAACGACCTGACTGAGGAAAAAAAAAGCATCCCAACCCACATTTTAACAGATCTGATGAGAGACCAGCATCCCAACCATAGAAACAGACCTGATGAGAGAAAAGATCCAACACATTAACAGCCCTGACTGAGGACCGCTCCCAACCACAGTTAAAGCCTGACTGAGGGGACCAGCATCCCAACCCACAGTTAAAAGACTGATGAGGGGACAAGCATACCAAGAAAGTTAAAGCTGAGAGGCCAGCATCCCAAGCACTTTAAAACAGACCTGACTGAGAGACCGCATACCAACCATAGTTAAAGACCTGTGAGAGACAAGCATACCAACCACAGTTAACAGACCTGAGGGCAAGCTACCACACAGTTAACGACCTGATGAGGACAAGCATACCAACCACAGTTAAAGACGATGAGGGACCAGCATAAACCAAAGTAAAACACCTGGTTCACCCACGTGGGCAAACAACGAAGTAAAAGATAAAATTTGAAGTTTCCCAAAAGAAACTATCTTGAGGAGGAACAAAGCCAAATACTTTTATCACAACCCTTTTTTGTCTTAGGGTTTGGTCAGCGAGATGAGGTCTATCGTTTTGGGGGAATCACTAGGTGCAGGTAACTGTTCACCACAGTCAATAAAATTTTTCCCTAAAATGGGGATTAAACTCTTTTTTAAATGCAACCCACCACCACACACACACACACACACCCCTCAGTGTACATAACCGAGTTTATACGCCTTTCAGTGTATTATAGAGAAATTGCCCTTTAGATGTATTTAGGTGTTAAAAAACTGTTTTCCCTTTTCCCCTTGCTTTCCAGATTTTTCCTGCACAAAATCCTTTTCCCGTTATTTTTTATAACCCCATTTTCTCCCTCTTTCTTCCCTTACCCCCAATCCCTTTCCACATTTCCGTTCCCCTCATTCCACCCCTCTCCCAGATATTTCTTCATTGGGTGCCTTTATTGTACGAAATTAATAAGGCTTTTTTTTTTGATGTTAAGGCCATTTATATGGAAAATATTGTTTGTGTGTGTGTGTGTGTGTGGTTGTTGTTGTGTGGTGTTGTTGTGGTGTGTGTGTTGTGTGTGTGTGGTGTGTGGTGTGTGTGTTAATCTTGCATTCACTTTTGACGGAAGTCCCTTTTTGTCAATCGCTCATTCCGTTGTAAAGGGGTAGTGCAACCGACCCAGGGACAGTTGATTGATCATGGAGTGTGTGTCCCTTTAGTGTGAGGGGAGGCATTGGAGGGAGGGAGTTGGGGAGGCAGTGTGAGGGGGCAGTGTGAGTGGAGACAGTGTGAGGGGAGGGGGTGAGGGGAGGCAGGTGAGGGGAGCAGTGTGGGGGAGGCGTGTGGGGAGGTTCTGATTATTAAGATGTGCTGTGGTCCCTGAATGGATGGACTCCCAAACAGGGAAACCCCGGGGGTCCCTAAAAGAAAGGCCTCACTCGGGGGGAAAAAAAAGCCCCCTTACCCGTATCCTCCCCCAAACCGCACCTTAACGCCCCCCAAGCCCCCCTCAAGCCGCACCCAAACCGGCCCCCCAAGCCGCCCTCAAAGCCCCTAAGCCCCACCTCAAAACCGCACCAAAATGCACCTCAAACCGCCCCCAAGTTGACCCCAAACGCCCCTCAAGCTGCACCCCAAGCCCACCTCAAACCGCAACTCAAACTGCAACCCAAAGCCGCACCTCAAAACCCCCCAAGCCGCACCTCAAAACTGCACCTAAACCGCCCCCCAAACCACCTCAAGCGTCCTAAAACCCCCCCTCAAGCCGCACCTCAAGCGCCCCCCAAGCCGCTCCTCAAAACCCCCCCCAAACCGCACTCAAGCCCCATAAAACCCCCCAAACCCCCCCAAGCTGCACCCCAAGCCGCACCCCAAACCGCCCCCAAGCCCCACCCCAAGCCCCCCCTCAGCCCCATCAAACCGCCCTCAAACCGCACTCAAGCCGCACCTCAAACCGACCTAAGCCGACCCCAAGCCACCCTCAAAGCCCTAGGCCCACTTCAATCCGCACCCAAGCTGACTCAAACGCCCCTCAAGCCGCACCTCAAACCCCCCCTCAGCCCCACCCCAAGCGCACCTCAAGCTGCCCCTCAAGCACTTCAAACCCCACCCCAAAAAAGCACCTCAAACCCCCCCTCAAACCGCCCCTCAAAACCCCACCCCAAGTGCACCTCAAGCGACCCCAAGCCCCCCTCAACCGCCCCCAAGCCCCACCCCCAAATACACCCCAAGCCGCCCTCAAACCACCCTCAAGCCGCATCAGCTGACCCCAAGCCCCTCCTCAAATGCCCCCCAAGCCGCACCTCAAACCGCACCCCAAGCCCCCCTCAAGCCGCATCAAAACCGCACCTCAAACGCACCCCAAACCGCCCTCAAAACCCCTCAAGCCTCACCCGGGGCTCAAAACCCCCACCTCAAACCGACCTCAACAGACCCCAAACCGCCCTCAAACCGCCCCTCAAGCCGATTCAAGTGCCCTCAAGCTGCACCCCAAGCCGCCCCTCAAGCCGCACCTCAAGCTGCACCTCAAGCCCCCCCTCAAGCCGCACCTCAAACCCCACCTAAAAGCACTCAAAAACCCCCATCAAACCGCCCCTCAAAAACCCCCCCTCAAAACCCCCCCTCAAACCGACCCCAACCACACCTCAAAACCCCCCCCTCAAACGCCCCCAAACTGCACCTCAAACGCCCTAAGCCGCCCTTAAGCGCACCTCACAAAGAAAACGCCCTGAAATTTCGCCCCCGTTGATACATCCTAATTCAAGTCAAGTTGATGGTAACCACAATCTTAACCGTGCCGGATCAGCCGGGTGTGGTCGTCGTCGGACTGCATGCGGCCCGCGTAACGCCCCAGTGATCGGCCCCGATCCTCGGGAGGCCTGGTCTGGACCGGGGCCCCGGGGGCGTTGATCCCCCGGGAAAAACTCGGAACAGACAAAAATAAACCACAAACTGTCTCAATTTTCCCTTGGTCGTTACCATCGTCTTTTCCAGACGCGATTCAAAATTTTAGGAAAAAAATTTCGCGGAGATCGATAAAATTAAAAAAAAAAAGATATAAAATTTTGATTACGCCCCCCCCCCCAAAAAAAAAAATTTCACATGGTTGACTCAATTTAAAGTGAATGAATGATGTGTACGCCCGATTTATAGTAGTTAAATGATATCCCTCTCTTCTCTCTCCCCCCTCTTTTTTTTTCCTTCCCTCTTTTTTTACATTCTTTTTCCTTTTATTCTGACGTTCCCACACAGTCTTCCCCCTATTTAGCCCTATTTTTTTTCTTTATATCAAAATCCCCTTATCCCTCCCCCTTCCCTTCCCTTCTGTTATCCCCCTTTTTTCGGAATTTTTGCCCCCCATCCCAATTTAAAGTGGGATTTATCTTCTGCGTCAAAGTCAGCCTTTGTCGCCCCCTTAAAGACCCCCTTTACTTTTCCCTTTCCCCCGTCTACTTTCCTCCCTTTCCCCTCTTTCCCTTATTTCCGTTACTGTATTTTATTCCATTTTCTATCATCTCTCTCTATATCTCCCTGTTTGTGGGCAAGAGATGCTCCCGGTAGCCACTGCTTCCTGGGTTACCAAATGTGTGGGTTACCAACTGTGGGGTTGCCAACGGTGGGTTTTCCCAAATGTGTGGGTTGCCAACTGTGGGGGTTCCAACTGGTGGGTTGCCAATGTGTGGGTTCCCAAAATGTGTGGGGTTTCCAACTGTGTGGGTTACCCCAAATGTGTGGGTTACCAAAATGTGGGGTTACCCAAATGGTGGGTTACCAACTGTGTGGGGTTTCCAAAAGTGTGGGTTACAACTGTGTGGGTTTCGCTGTGGGGGTTTCCAACTGTTGGTTACCGGGTGTGTGGGTTACCCCCTGTGTGGGTTACCAACTGTGTGGGTTACCAATGGTGGGTTTCCCAAATGTGTGGGTTACCAAATGTGTGGGTTCCAACTGTGTGGGTTACCAACTGTGTGGGTTACCCAAATTGTGGGTTCCCAAATGTGTGGGGTTTCGCTGTGTGGGTTACCAATGTGTGGGTTACCAAAATGCGTGGGTTTCCAACTGTGTGGGTTAACCAAATGTGTGGGTTACCAACTGTGTGGGTTAGATGTGTGGGGTTTACCGGGGCTTTGTGGGTTACCGACTGTGTGGGTTACCGATGTGTGGGTTACCAAATGTGGGGTTACCAAATGCGTGGGTTCAACGTGTGGGTTACCAACTGTGTGGGTTACCCAAATGTTTTGGGTTACCCAAATTTTGTGGGGGGTTTCCAACTGTGTGGGTTACCAACTGTGTGGGTTACCAAAATGTGTGGGTTACCCAATGGGCATGGTGTTAGACTGAAGTTTCAGGGCTATCGACCCCCTGGTGGTCATTAAGGGACCCGTAACTAATCCATCCCGCAAAAAATTTTAAGCCCTAAAATAGGTATTTAAAAAATTCAGTATAAAATACCAGAGAAATACACCTACCGTGTATATTTCTCGGTATTTTGGCGTATTTCCTGGGAGAAATTTCGAGAAATTTTCTGCTGTCTGATTTTAGAAAAATTTTATATTTCTTTTCAAAATTCGTCTCCCCTTTCTTGGTGTAGATACAATGTTACTGGAGTTTTATAATACATGAAAGGGGGGTAAAAAAATGTTTGCAACATAGTTCGTTGTTTCCCCTTGGTAGAAGATGTAT
>NW_026480411.1:0-26959 GCF_026875155.1 Cherax quadricarinatus | reverse complement strand
GTATTAAGGGTGACGGTAAAATATTAATGATAGTAAGTAAAGGGTGGGGTAGTAATATTAATGATATAGGTAATGGTGACGGTAGTAATATTAATGTGTTAGTAAGGTGAGGGTAGTAATTTTAAATTGATATAGTAGTAATGTTAAGTAGTAATTTAAGATGAGTAGTAATTGCGGTAGTAATATTAATGTATGTAGTATGATGAGGGTAGTAATTTTAAATGATAGTATAGTAATGATCGGTAGAATATTAAGATGTATAGTAAGGGTGACGGTAGTAATATTAATGATAGTATAGTAAGGGTGAGGGTAGTAAATTAAATAGTAATAATGGTACGTAAATTTAATGAAGTAGAGTAAGGTGACGGTAAATTTAAGATAGATGTAAGGTGAGGGTAGAAAATTTTAATGTTGTTTATAAATGTGACGGTAGAAAAATTTAAGATGTTTTAAGAGGGGGAGTAAAATAATGAAGAGTAATTGAACTTTAAAAAATGAAAAAAGATAAGAGCGGTAATAAATTATGATAAGTTGTAATGATGCCCGTAGAAATTAATGATAATAGTAGTAATATGACGGTAGTAATATTAATGATAGTAGTAGTAATGATAATGATAGTAATATTAATGATAGTAGTAGTAATGTTGATGGTAGTACTAGTAATAATGATAACAACAATGGTGTTAATTCTAGCAGTAGCCTAAACTCTTCTTCTGTTCTTTCTATTGGAAAGTCAGTCATCAACACCAGAAGGCACAGAAACTAACGAAGTCTCACTAGTAACTGAATCCTTTCAACAACATGACACAGTTAACGTCCTTACCAGGGCACAGTCTAAGGTAAAACCTATACAACCGTTGGTTTTTCCCAAAGGAAAATCTACTGAGCTTTCTCAATTAGATTTAGAGGGTCTTCAAAAGACTTGTCCTTCCATAGAGGAAACTCGGAAGTTTTTTTTTTTTTTTTTTAAAACTTACACTATACAAAAATGCACACAAGCTTAAAAATGTTGTCCAACAAATGCACCAATGTTAAAACTTTCACAATTTACAACATCAACATAATTAATACCACACCAATCCAAAGAACACTAAACCCATACACTCTGTTAACACTCACTCAAAACCTGCAAAGTGCAGGATTAGAAACCCTCGCCGCCACACAACTGTGGCACAACCCTCTTCCCCTTAACTTAGTTTGTAACTAAAACACTCTTCCCCAGTATACAGATACTTGATATGAAAACACTACTAACAAACAAATTTATGCAGTATCATGTTATTACCTGAAGTTTACCTGGAGAGAGTTCCGGGGGTCAACGCCCCCGCGGCCCGGTCTGTGACCAGTTTGTACCTAACCATGTTAGTATCTGCATACTAAATGACAAATGCCTTAACATCGTCTATATACACTTTCACAATTGCATTACCTCACCTTAGTCACAACTACCCACAAAGGAGATGTTCTGTTAGTATCCAGAAGGTTTACACTTCCTTATCCACCTTCACCACAAATTATAACATCACTCTCTCAAACAATATTTGTCTATATTCTTTCTTTCATTAAAATTCCTTCAATAATTACAATACTTTTTAACAGTTTTGATGTCACATCACCATACATTTTTTTATTTTATTTAAACCGTCATATTACAAAATATAAAAATTAAAAATAGAAAAACATCTGCCCTAACAAACAGGTATCCTAACAATAAAACATAAAACACAGTACATCATATTTCATGTACTGTACGTGTATATTGCATGTACGTGTATATTGCAACATTCTGACTGTTGCAATATACACTTCAAGCGACCTAGGTCGTACCTCTGTGGTCCAAAAGGTCCTCCTACCACTAAACAAATATTCTAAAGACCTGCAGTAATAACTCATAAAACCCTATTCGCCCCACCATAATAACTACTATATAGCGGATATCCGGACCTATAACATATCAGTTTAAATACATAAGTTACAATACATAAAACAAAATGGCAAAAGAACATACCAGCCATCAATGCTCAAAGGCTATACCACGCAAACATGGATTCCAGTACCTGAGTTAAACATTTCTCTTAGACAATAACCCTTACATACATATAATACACAGTTTCCTATAAACCATCGAACACAACCACCGGATATCATCATGTATTTAGCAAATACAAGTTCCCCTTTAAACACATACCTGACCATCCCTAAAACTACTACCACCCAAAGGTGCCCAATTGTAATCATGCCACTTACGGATTACGTTACACAGGACAAAACCATGACGGTAAGAATACAGATTTAACAATACTGATGTGGATATGTAACGAAGTCTCACATGACACTGTGGAATTATAATTATGCGAAACACAATATGTGAATAAATTTCTTAAAACTAACACTTTTTTCTTAACATATACTCTGAAGTACACAAAAATTAACTAGTGGGTACACCCTACATGAACTCAATGTATTTGGTATAATCATACGTTCCAAAACACTTTCTTTATCCCATCTTGAGACCTGATACTTCCCACGAGCTCTCCTTTAACAACTCTTTTTTTAAGTACAAAAACGTGAAGTGATACAAAAACGGGCTTTACAAAACCTGTTACACGCAACATACTTGACAAACACAACCACACTTTACATGCCCTTCCAATCCACACAATCTCTCTCGAAAACCTTACATCAAGCGCCCCCCCCCCTCCAAAAAATCTAAGTGACTCCTCTTAAAGAGAAAACAGTCCCTTACATATAATTAGCTTGCCAAAACAATGAGTCCATTGACTGTAATGTTGCGGTATGAATCCGGAAAAAGAATTTTCCACTGTTACCCATAAATGAGTTTATTCCTGCAGACCGTTCGATATATACCTGCCGCAACTGCCCTAATTATAATCCCCCCCCCGTGTCCCTCATTCCCCAAGAAAAAAACAGGAAATCCGCCACTACGTACATAATAGCCCGTCTCACGTCCTCAGAGACTCCTCGTATCTCAAAAGTTAGGGCTCGCAGAAACTCTACTTTACCCCCACTCAACAATCTGAAAACTCTTGTCAACCATAACCGACCCCCTCCCAACTCTCACAGAAATAAACGGCATGAAAAGCTGTGTTTCTCGTTTCATTACAATGATCACAGGTCGCTTCCCTTACCGATCCCATTACGAGCAATTGCAGTCTTTGAAGCTAAAATTCCATTATAAATCTATAAACCAACTCTCTCACACTCGGCATCAACTTAAGCTTTCTGAAATCATTCCATATTTTTTCCCCAATCATACAAGGGGTACACCGATACCCCTGGCATGGTTTCCGTTTTCCCACTCATCTCCACCACCGTCCGACCCTAAGTTTTGTTGCCTCTCCAACCACTAACAACAATCTTAGTATATTCTCACATTCACGTAAGTCCTTTCCACACCACCACCTTCGCGCATCCTTCATCACCCTTCCAACTCTTACCCCTCTCACCCCCCCCCCCTCCCTCACAAACCTCTGTTTTACATACAGTGCCTTTATTCTCGACTCCAGCGCCAAAAGTCCCAAAAGTCCCTACGTATAAGAACATAAGAAAGGAGGAACACTGCAGCAGGCCTGTTGGCCCATACTAGGCAGGTCCTTTACAATTCATCCCACTAACAAACATTTGACCCACCCAATTTTCAATGCTACCCAAGAAATAAGCTCTGATGTGCAAGTCCCACTCAAATCCAACCCCTCCCACTCATGTACTTATCCAACCTAAATTTGAAACTACCCAAAGTCCTAGCCTCAATAACCCAACTAGGTAGACTGTTCCACTCATCAACTACCCTATTTCCAAACCAATACTTGCCTATGTCCTTTCTAAATCTAAACTTATCTAATTTAAATCCATTACTGCAGGTTCTCTCTTGGAGAGATATCCTCAAGACCTTGTTATATCCCCTTTATTAATACCTATCTTCCACTTATACACTTCGATCAGGTTCTCCCCTCATTCTTCGTCTAACAAGTGAATGTAACTTAAGAGTCTTCAATCTTTCTTCATAAGGAAGATTTTCTAATGCTATATATTAATTTAGTCATCCTACGCTGAATGTTTTCTAACGAATTTATGTCCATTCTGTAATATGGAGACCAGAATTGAGCTGCATAATCTAGGTGAGGCCTTACTAATGATGTATAAAGCTGCAGTATGACCTCTGGACTTCTGTTGCTTACACTTCTTGATATAAATCCCAGTAATCTATTTGCCTTTTTACGTACGCTTAGGCATTGCTGTCTTGGTTTAAGGTTGCTGCTTACCATAACCCCCAAGTCCTTTTCGCAATCTGTATGGTTAAGTTCTACATTATTAACTTATAAGTGCTAGGGTTATGGACACTCCCGAGCTTCAGAACCTTGCATTTATCTACATTGAACTGCATCTGCCACTTTTCTGACCAAGAGTAGAGTTTGTCTAAATCCTCCTGAAGTTCCCTAACATCTACGTTTGAATCAATTATCCTACTTATCTTCGTGTCATCAGCGAATTTGCTCATATCACTAGTAATTCCTTCATCAAGATCATTGATATATATTATAAACAACAACGGGCCCAAGACTGATCCCTGTGGAACGCCACTTGTTACTGATCCCCACTCGGATTTAACCCCATTTATGGACACTCTTTGCTTCCTGTCTGTGAGCCATGATTCGATCCACGAGAGCACCCTTCCCCAAATGCCATGAGCTGCTACTTTCTTCAACAGTCTTTGGTGCGGAACTCTATCAAATGCCTTACTAAAATCTAAGTAAATAACATCAAATTCTTTATCGTGGTCAACAGCCTCAAAAGCTTTACTGAAGAAAGTTAATAAATTAGTTAGACAAGACCGGCCTCTTGTGAACCCATGCTGAGTATCATTAATCAAGCTATGCTTATCGAGATGGCTTCTTATAATCTCAGCTATAATTGACTCTAGTAATTTGCCTACAATTGAGGTCAGGCTTATTGGGCGGTAATTTGACGGTAACGACTTGTCCCCTGTTTTAAAAATAGGAATTACATTAGCCATTTTCCACATATCAGACATGCACCTGTTTGAAGAGATAAAAAAATATTAGTTAATGGTTCACAGACTTCCATTTTGCATTCCTTTAAAACCCCTTAAAAAAACCTCATCAGGCCCCGGTGACTTATTTGCTTCAGTCTGTCTATCTGCTTCACAAACCATTTAAACTAGTGACTGTGATGTTACATAATTTATCTTCTTCTGATCCACTATAAAAATTAATTACCGAATATTATTAGTGTCTTCCTGTGTAAAAACCGAGAGAAAATAATTATTTAAAACCCAAGCACATTTCTTTTCTCTTTGTCAGTAAGATGCCCTAGTTATTTTTAAGGGGACCTATCTTATCTCTGACCTTTGTTCTATATACCTGGAAAAAACTTTTTGGGTTAGTTTTAGAATCCCTAGCAATTTTTAATTTCCATAGTCCCTTTTAGCTTTTCTTATCCCCTTTTTTAAAATGCCCCTCTTAGTGTCAATATACTGATTCATAAGATGACCCTCGCCTCTTTTGATACGCCTATAAATTCCTTTCTTATGCCCTAGTAGATATTTCAGCCTATTTTTATCCATTTTGGGTCATTTCTATTTGATCTAATTTCTTTATAAGGGATAAATGTTCTTTGAGCAGCATGTATTGTGTTCAAAAATGTCATATTGATAGCTCTCTTCGTTACCCCAGTCAACAGATGATAAGTGTTCTCTAAGCCCTTTGTAATCTGCTAAGCGAAAATCTGGACTGTTATTTGAGTTATCCCTACTATCATACTTCCATTCAATTCTAAATGTAATTGATTTGTGGTCGCTAGTACCCAGTTCTTTTGAAACTTCTAAATTATTAACAAGGGATTCATTGTTTGCCAGAACTAAGTCAAGCAGGTTATTACCCCTTGTAGGTTCTGTCCAAAATGCTTCAGAAAACAATCCTGAACTACTTCTAAAAAAAGTCGTATGATTCTAAATTCCCAGTCAAGAAATTCCAATCAATATGACTAAAGTTAAAGTCTCCTAGAAAATTACACATTATCGTGCCTTGTGGCCCTAACAATTTCCTCCCATAGTAGTCTTCCCTGGTCCCTATCTAAATTTGGGGGACGGTATATCACACCTAAAGTTAATTTTTCATGCCCCTCTGAAAATTCTATCCAAACAGACTCTGTATGTGTTACTTCAGACTTAATACCCGTTTTTTTAAAGCAACAGTTCAAGCGATCTCGGGCATACAATGCCACCCCACCCCCCTTCCCCATACTTCTATCTACTTGGAACAATTTGAAACCCTGAATGTGACATTCTGCAGGGATGTCCCGACTTTTTGAATTAAACCACGTCTCAGTAATGGCAAATACATCTATGTTACCTGCACTAGCAACTAGTCTCAACTCGTCCATCTTATTCCTAGCACTGCGACTATTTGTTTTAATATATACTTAAGTACCCTCCTTTCTCTTTATCATTCCTGCTCTTTTGTTATTCCACTAAACCTATTACTGTCCTTGTCAATTAGTGCCCCTGGCTTTCCGATATCCACCTCATTTTGCCTATTACTAGTTCTCCTAGTACTCATATTACTACCCTGAGACTTCCAGTTTTCCCGCAGAAACCCATACCACTAACTATTCCTAGTTTAAAGACCTAACAGCTCCCTCCACTGCGTTGGCCAGTGCTCCCCCCCCACACCTAGATAAGTGAACCCCATCCCTGGCATACATGTTTATTTCTGCCATAGAAGAGGTCCAGTTGTCAATGAATGTACCGCATTTTTCCCTTTCAGTATTTGTCCAGCCAGCAATTGACACCAATTGCTCTGGACAACCATTCAATACCAACACCTCTTCTTGGGAAAATGCCACATATAACAGGGCGCCCCCCCTTCTTCCTAATCATGTCTATAGCTGTCCGAACTTTCTAACTAAACCCCACTTCTACGCTTCCCTACTCATTGCCTCCAGCCTGAGGCAAATAATGGATTGATCCCTTTCCGTTCATGATGTTGCAAGCCGGTAAAAATGTCCCCCATCCCGCCCAGGAAAGATACCCTTTGTCTCCTACTCTGCCCTTCAAGAGAAGCCCTATCCATTATCTAACCGGGGCTATCCCCAACAACAAAATTTCTTCCCTTTCCCTTGTTGTCGTTCGTCGTGACGATCCAGTAGTGACTCACATTGTGGGGTGCCCGAGATGGTTGGGTTTCCACGGAGTTTCCACGCGTCTCTTTTTCTTCTCGTTTCTGGCTTTCCATTTCTTTTTGATCGTAAACTTCGCGTCCCCTGTGCCCAGCCTGACCACGACCCTTCTTGCCCTGAGGACTCAAAAACAGGGGGACTACTACGATCCTCTTTTTTTCCCGGTCAATCGCCATTCTCCTCTTCGTTGCCTCAATTTTTCCCTTAAAGTTGGGGAAAAGTTGCTCGATGGGGGGCATTTGGTTCAGTCCACGGGGCAAACAAGCACTTCTTCACAGAGTTAAGATAGGTCACACTCAAAGTAAGGTCACCACTCAAGAGCCACAAACGGGTCTTCACAGAGCTATACACGTCACCACTGAGCTAAGTACCGTCCCACTTTTTGACATTACCACCTTTTCTGACCCCATCCCTCCCAAAACCCCAAACATAACGTAACCCCCGCTTTTATCTCATTTACCTCCTCACCCTAAATGTACACACAGCAACACTCCCACTTTACATAGACCAATTATTGATGAAAATCGCGTTATAGAAAGGGAAACACCCCCTGCTCTTAGGCTCCGTATCCTGTTCACTCCCTTTTCTCCCACCACTCCGGTCATTCGTCGAGCCCCCTGTTCATACCATTATAAATTCCACAATTTTTTTACCCGGTCCGCATTTCCCCCCCAAACTCCACCCCATTCCCCCCCTCCCCCCAAAAACCTATTTCTGTAAGCACGTTTTCGCTCTGTTTACACGCATTCCTGACGCCCCCCCAAAGCTTTTCCCAAACCCTTCCTATTTTTCCACCCTTCCACACCAGTGATCATAAGTTGTTTCATCTAATATCCTACCACCTCATGAATCCTGCCCCCTCCCATTGAATCCCCCCCCAACTATTTCTAAAACGGGTGCTGTATGCACGCGAAACAAAATCTGAGAAAAAGGACACGTTGTTACCCCTTTCCCTCCTTTCCACAACCCTCCCCAAACCCTACCATTTATTTGACCTTTACCCACCGCCTCAGAAACAAATCACAGTGTTTTCCCCCCTGTTTTTTCCCTTTCCAAAACCCAAACCCCCTGTCCTTGGTTTCTTTTCCTAACTTTCCTTCCTTAACTACAATTATTACTTTCACTAGAATATGGGGCCAGTGGGGCCTGTATCAGTGCCCTCCTTTCTTATGTTCTTACGTTCTACAAATTTATATTGTCTTCATGCGGCATTTTGCCTTCAGCATTTTTTCAGTGTCACTGCTTTTCCCTTTTGAGTCAGAGTTTATATTTTTGTTACTGCGCTTATCTACAACAATATTCATGATTTATTTGGTTCTAATTATAATGTTCGTTTTTGATACGAGTTTGATTGAAATAGCAAACTCAGTCAGAGTGAGGAAAAACCCAGGGGTCAGGTGGGGTTGGAACCCTGGCAAAGGAATCGAAAAACTCCGGGCCAGTGCAATATCGTGAGTCAGTACACAAATAACCCGCACAAAAAAAGAGGGAAGCTTACGACGACTTTCGGCCCGACTTGGACCATTGACAAAGTCACACAAACCCAGAGGGGGAGTAGGCGGCTATATATAGGACGCCTATATAACCCCCTACTCCACCTCTGGTTTGTGTGACGTCAATGGTGCAAGTGGGCCCGAAAGTCGTCGTAAGCTTCCTCTTTTATGTACGGGTTTTTGGGTGATCGTTCCAGACCGGTTTTGGCCTTTTTTGTTTTAATTCGTGAGTCAGTGTAGGAAAGAGACGTTGAAAAAACAGAGCGAAACGTTAAAACCGAAATAAGGTTTGGTCTGCAAAGTGTACTGATTTTGGAAATTAAATTGGGTTTGAAACCTTTTTAGCAACGTTATTTGTAAATGTAAATTCAAGGGAGTTTTCCTCTTTTGGTCGGCTCGTTACTTGTACCTTAAATAAATTTTCACGAGTGCCTGATTGCATTTGCATTGCTTAACAAAAAAAAGTAACTTTTCTTTTTAAAAATTAGTTTTTGTATTAATGCAATTGAAGTGAATTTTGACAAAAGGGCTGTCATTTTTTATTAACCAAAAAAAAATTGTTAACCACCCCGACCTAAACATGTTGATGTTCCTGATGCAAATGATGTAAGCAAAAGAAAGGAGGAACATGCGTAGGCCTTTGGTCCCTACTAGGCGGGGCCTTCACAATCCAAACCCACTAAAGAATAACTGCCCCCAAGAATAACCTTTGTTAATCCTATTTATTGTGCAACCCCGATTCAAATCTAACCCTCTCCACTATGTATTTATCCAAACCCAAATTTGAAATTACCCAAAGGTTTTAGCTTCTATCACCCTACTAGGCAGAGTTCCCCTCACCAACTCACATTACCCTGAGAAAAATAAGAACTAAAAAGGAGGAACGAAATGGTGATTTTTTTTATACAATTATAAAAGTTTACAAAAAACTATTACAAAACCCAAATAACCAAAGTTTAACAAACTTCCCATTTTTTTTCCTGATGACAGATGTGCTGGAGCGTCATTCACAAGACATTTCACTAACTGTGCAGATTTATTAAAAAAAGCAAGACATAAAAAGGGAAAAATTTGCTATTATTGGCTTGGACCCGGCAAGAAAAAGAAAACCCCCAGTGATCCCCCAGTCTGGGTGCGGTCCTTTTCCGGTATGCTAATTATCAACCCCTTTTTTAAAACTCCTTCCTGTTTTTGAGGATAAAAAATAATGAAAAATATAAGAATTTTTACCTGTTCAGCCGAATATTTTGGGTTTGCCTTTAACAAACGTTCTTTCTATCCATTGTGTTTTGGGGAAATTTTTGTAAAAAAGTTGGGGAAATTTCCGACAAAAATGAAAAAAAAGACACGTCAACTTAAATTTTACATTTATTGTGCAACGTTTCGCTCTCCAGGAGCTTTTCAAACCTTAATATTTTCGGTAATTCTACCAACTTTATTACAAAAAATACATGGACACAAGGGTATTAAAGGCTCAAGTGAGGTGAATACTAGTGAGGTCCAATAGTGAAAAGAAAATAATTTCCGCCACCAGCAAGTGCCTTGAATCAGCATATCGCTTTTCGAATACAATTAAACAAAACAACGGCAGCTTCACCCTCTCCCCAAGTCTTCAAAAATCCTCCTGAAAACAGTAAACCCTGCCATGAAAATTAAAATGGGATAAAATACCGACAAATTGTTTGGGAGACACATATGCAACAGTTGGTATCTTTTTTTTCAAACGTTTTGCCTACACGTAGGGGTTCCAGTCGAGTACAGGAAAGTTGATAGAAGCGGGAAATACTTTAAGACGATGTAACATCCATCACCATTTTAAAAATTTTGAGGGGGTCATCCCCCAGTCTGGAGAAGACATTGTTCCCTTGTCTGAAAAAAATATGAAGTTTTAAGTGACAGAAAGGGGCCCCATAAGTGTAGGGGTGGACGTAGGTGCTTTTTGGGGGCAGGTCCTTCTCAAACCCCGCCGCTCTCACTAGTAGGGTTGTCGAAGTTGATGGTCTGTACCAAGATACCCTTGTGTTGCAGTGTTCTGACAGAATGAACATTAAAATGGTATAAAATACCGACAAAATTGTTAGGTAAGACACTATGCAACAGTTAGGTATCTTTATTTCGAAACGTTTCGCCTACACAGTAGGCTTCTTCAGTCGAGTACAGGAAAGTTGATAGAAGCGGAAGATACTTGAAGACGATGTAATCAGTCCATCACCCTTAAAGTATCTTCCGCTTCTATCAACTTTCCTGTACTCGACTGAAGAACCCTACTGTGTGGGGCGAAACGTTTCGAAATAAAATACCTAAACTGTTGCATATGTGTCTACCTAACAATTTGTCGGTATTTTATACCATTTTAATGTTCATTCTGTCAGACACTGCAACACAAGGGTATCTTGGTACAGACCATCAACTTCGACAACCTCTACTAGTGAGAGCGGCTGGGTTTGAGAAGGACCTGCCCTCCCAAAGCAACCTACGTCTCACCTCCTGACACTATATGGGGCCCCATTCTGTCACTTCAACTTCATATTGTTTCAGACAACGGAACAATGCTCTTCCCCAGACTGAGGGACTGACCACCTCAAAACTTTAAGGGTGATGGACTGATTACATCGTCTTCAAGTATCTTCCGCTTCTATCAACTTTCCTGTACTCGACTGAAGAAGCCTACTGTGTAGGCGAAAAGTTTCGAAATAAAGATACCTAACTGTTGCATATGTGTCTTACCTAACAAACCCTGCCATCACATAGTCTCTCCTGTTATACTACACAAAGCACAGAGAGTGAACACTGAAACAAGCTGCCTCATTCCAGTTTATATTTGTCCAACCTATTTTTATGTTACCCAAGTAATAGCTTTTATATCCTTTTACTCATGTACGAATTAATTGCTCTACCATATTGTATTACTTTTGTCACTACCACTACTACTACTACTACTACTACTACTACCACTAGTGAACATCGAAATGGTACCTCACTAGTATTCACCTCACTCTGAGCCTTTATATACCCTTTGTGTCCATGTATTGTTTGTAATAAAGTTGGTAGAATTACCGACAATATGTAATGGCTTGATAAAGCTCCTGGAGAGCGAAACGTTGCCACAATAAATGTCACATTAGTTGCACTTGTGTCCTTTTACTTTACATATTGGGAATTATTGTAAGGGCATCACAGGGTGTATACAGGCTGTCTGCTGAGAAGGGATACCTACATTCTAGCTACCTTTGCAACTGTCTGTAGAGATGAGGGAATTTAGTATACGGAAAGGTTTTCTCCCCATCCTACGCATCTTACTGTCACATTGACAAGGATGTCACACAGCTGAAGATGAAAAATTTTTTTTTTTTTTTATTATCACACCGGCCGATTCCCACCAAGGCAGGGTGGCCCGAAAAAGAAAAACTTTCACCATCATTCACTCCGTCACTGTCTTGCCAGAAGGGTGCTTTACACTACAGTTTTTAAACTGCAACATTAACACCCCCCTTCAGGTGCAGGCACTGTATTTCCCCATCTCCGGGACTCAAGTCCGGCCTCCCGGGTTTTCCCCTGAATCCTTCATAAATGTTACTTTGCTCACACCCCAACAGCACGTCAAGTATTAAAAACCATTTGTCTCCATTCACTCCTAATCAAACACGCTCACGCATGCCTGCTGGAAGTCCAAGCCCCTCGCAACAAAAAACCTCCTTTACCCCCTCCCTCCAACCCTTCCTAGGCCGACCCCTACCCCGCCTTCCTTCCACTACAGACTGATACACTCTTGAAGTCATTCTGTTTCGCTCCATTCTCTCTACATGTCCAAAACCACCTCAACAACCCTTCCTCAGGCCCTCTGGACAACAGTTTGGTAATCCCGCACCTCCTCCTAACTTCCAAACTACAAATTCTCGGGCATTATATTCACACCACACATTGCCCTCAGACAGGGACATCTCCACTGCCTCCAGCCTTCTCCTCGCTGCAACATTCATCACCCACGCTTCACACCCTATAAGAGCGTTGGTAAAACTATACTCCTATACATTCCCCTCTTTGCCTCCAAGGACAAAGTTCTTTGTCTCCACAGCTCCTAAATGCACCACTCACTCTTTTTCCTCATCAATTCTATGATTCACCTCATCTTTCATAGACCCATCCGCTGACACGTCCACTCCCAAATATCTGAATACGTTCACCTCCTCCATACTCTCTCCCTCCAATCTGATATTCAATCTTTCATCACCTAATTTTTTGTTATCCTCATAACCTTACTCTTTCCTGTATTCACCTTTAATTTTCTTCTTTTGCCCCCCTACCAAATTTTATCCACCAAAACTCTGCAAACTTCTCTTCAGAATCTCCAAGAGCACAGTGTATCAGCAAAGAGCAGCTGTGACAACTCCCACTTTTTGGGTTTTGATTCTTTATCTTTTAACTCCACGCCTCTTGCCAAGACCCTCGCATTTACTTCTCTTACAACCCCATCTATAAATATATTAAAAAAACCACGGGTTTACATCACACATCCTTGTCTAAGGCCTACTTTTAATGGGAAAAAATTTTCCCCCTTTCCTACATACTCTAACTTGGGCCTCATATCCTCGTAAAAACTCTTCACTGCTTTCAGTAACCTACCTCCTACACCATACACTTGCAACATCTGCCACATTGCCCCCTATCCACCCTGTCATACGCCTTTTCCAAATCCATAAATGCCACAAAGACCTCTTTAGCCTTATCTAAATACTGTTCATTATTGTTTCACTTGTAAACACCTGGTCCACACACCCCCTACCTTTCCTAAAGCCTCCTTGTTCATCTGCTATCCTATTCTCCGTCTTACTCTTAATTCTTTCATTATAACTCTACCATACACTTTACCAGGTACACTCAACAGACTTATCCCCCTATAATTTTTTCACTCTCTTTTATCCCTTTGCCTTTATACAAAGGAACTATGCATGCTCTCTGCAATCCCTAGGTACCTTACCCTCTTCCATACATTTTTTAAATAATTGCACCAACCACTCCAAAACTAATCCCCACCTGCTTTTAACATTTCTATCTTTATCCCATCAATCCCGGCTGCCTTACCCCCTTTCATTTTACCTACTGCCTCACGAACTTCCCCCACATCACAACTGGCTCTTCCTCACTCCTACAAGATGTTATTCCTCCTTGCCCTATACACGAAATCACAGCTTCCCTATCTTCATCAACATTTAACAATTCCTCAAAAAATTCCTTCCATCTTCCCAAAAACCTCCCCAACTCTCCATTTAATAACTCTCCTCTCCTATTTTTAACTGACAAATCCATTTGTTCTCTAGGCTTTCTTAAAATTGTTAATCTCACTCCAAAACTTTTTCTTATTTTCAACAAATTTGTTGATAACATCTCACCCACTCTTCATTTGCTCTCTTTTTACATTGCTTCACCACTCTTTAACTTTCTCTCTTTTTTCCATATACTCTTCCCTCCTTGCATCACTTCTACTTTGTAAAAAACTTCTCATATGCTAACTTTTTCTCCCTTACTACTCTCTTTACATCATCATTCCACCAATCGCTCCTCTTCCCTCCTGCACCCACTTTCCTGTAACCACAAACTTCTGCTGACACTCTAACACTACATTTTTAAACCTACCCCCTACCCCTTCGACCCCATTGCCTATCTCTCATTAGCCCATCTATCCTCCAATAGCTGTTTATATCTTACCCTAACTGCCTCCTCTTTTAGTTTATAAACCTTCACCTCTCTCTTCCCTGATGCTTCTATTCTCCTTGTATCCCATCTACCTTTTACTCTCAGTGTAGCTACAAACTAGAAAGTGATCTGATATATCTGTGGCCCCTCTATAAACATGTACATCCTGAAGTCTACTCAACAGTCTTTTATCTACACATACATAATCCAACAAAACTACTGTCATTTCGCCTACATCATATCGTGTATACTTATTTATCCTCTTTTTCTTAAAATATGTATTACCTATAACTAAACCCCTTTCTATACAAAGTTCAATCAAAGGGCTCCCATTATCATTTACACCTGGCACCCCAAACTTACTACCACACCTCTCTAAAAGTTTCTCCTACTTTAGCATTCAAGTCCCTACCACAATTACTCTCTCACTTGGTTCAAAGGCTCCTATACATTCACTTAACATCTCCCAAAATCTCTCTCTCTCCTCTGCATTCCTCTCTTCTCCAGGTGCATACACGCTTATTATGACCCACTTCTCGCATCCAACCTTTACTTTAATCCACATAATTCTTGAATTTACACATTCATATTCTCTTTTCTCCTTCCATAACTGATCATTTAACATTACTGCTACCCTTCCTTTGCTCTAACTCTCTCAGATACTCCAGATTTAATCCCATTTATTTCCCCCACTGAAACTCTCCTACCCCCTTCAGCTTTGTTTCGCTTAGGGCCAGGACATCCAACTTCTTTTCATTCATAACATCAGCAATCATCTGTTTCTTGTCATCCGCACTACATCCACGCACATTTAAGCAACCCAGTTTTATAAAGTTTTTCTTCTTCTCTTTTTTAGTAATTGTATACAGGAGAAGGGGTTACTAGCCATTGCTCCCGGCATTTTAGTCGCTCATACGACACGCATGGCTTACGGAGGAAAGATTCTTTTCCACTTCCCCATGGACAATAGAAGAAATAAAAAAGAACAAGAGCTATTTGAAAAAGGAGAAAAACCTAGATGTATGTATATATATATATGCATGTGCGTGTCGAGAAGTGGTGACCAAAAGTGTAATAGGAGTAAGCAAGATTATCCCTGTTTCTTAGCGTGTTTTATGAGACAGAAAAAGAAACCATCAATCCTACCTCATGCAAAACAGTTACAGGTTTTGTTTCACAGTCATAGTATTAGGTTGTTAACAGCAACCACCCAGGGAAGTACTACCGTCCTGCCAGAAGATGAAAAATATCTCTACATATTCCAAACCTTCCTGTGATGATGTCGACCTGAAAAAGCTGAATAAATTTTTTTACTCATTTGTGCCGGACAGCATTCATGGAAATTTATTAGGAAGAAGAGCTTAACTACTGATAGAATTAACCATTATTTCTATTATCCTTACTCTAGTACTACTTAATTTAATTCATTACTACTAGTAACTACTAATATCATTATTATGTACTACATATGTTATCATGACTTGGAGTCATGGTAAGCAGAAATCTAAAGCCAAGACAGCAGTGTCAAGTGTGGCGCAACAAGGGCTACAGATTACTAGGATTTTTATAACAAGAAGTGTAAGTAACAGAAGTTTCAAAAGTTATTTACAGCTCTATAACATCAACTAGTGAGGCCTCATTTTAGATTTATGCTGCTCAGTTTGGTCCCTTACTACAGGATGGATATAGACTTAATAGAGAACATACAGAGAAGAATGACTAAAACGATTTCCCTGTGGTAAGGAATCTCCCGTATGAAGATAGACTTAAAGCCTTAATCTCCAACTCTCTGGGAGAGACGTATATTGAGGGGAGATATAATTGAAGTTAATAAGTGGATGACGTGCAAAAACAAAGGAGCTATAATAAAGTTACTGAGGGGTCGTAACCAGGTAAAAACCAAAATAATGGCTTAAAGGTTGGGATAAATTAAGATTAGAAGGACAAGGTAAGTACTGGTGTTCTAATATAGAGTTGTGGATGTGTGGAACAATCTTCCGCAGTAGGGAGAAAGAAGCTAGGACTTTGGGAGGGTTTTAAAAAGAGATTGGACAATATATGAGTGGGAGGGGCTGGTGTGATTTTGTCATATGGGCACGAGAGTAAATTTTTTTGGTAGCTTATGGGTAGAGGTCATTTTGATAAGGACCTGCCGTGTATGGGTCAGTAGGCAACTGCAGTGTTCCGCCCTTCTTAATGTTTCCCTGGTCATAACAACCTTGGAAACGCACCGCATCCCAACCGATTTAAGTGTTAAATTTGTCTCATATCTTGCACCCACGATTCATGTTTAGTTACTTGTTTAGGTTATGTTATGTTTTCTAACAATGACAAAGAATTCATTATAACTTTTGTTACCAATAACCTCATCGTCCCTTTTCTTCTTATTATATTATTTCGTCAAGTTTATAGGAGTTTCTTAATACTCCTCACTTTCTTCTGGAGCTCCTAATACACCTCAACTTTCTTCTGGAGCTCTTAAACTACCCTCAGCTTTCTTCTGGAGCTTCTTTAATACTCCACAGCTTTCTCTGGAGCTCTAAAACTCCCTCATCTTATCTTCTGGAGCCTTAATACTCCTCAGCTTTCTTCTGAGCTCTTAATACTCCTCAGCTTTTCTTCCGGAGCTCTAATACTCCTCAACTTTCTTCTAGAGCTCTGATACCCTCAGCTTTCTTCCAGAGTCTTAATACTTCTCAGTTTCTTCCCGAAGCTCTTGATACTCCCTCAGCTTTCTTCCGGAGCTCTTCATACTCCCAGCCTTCTTCCAGAGCTCATGATACTCCTCAGCTTTCTCCGGAGCTCTTGGATACTCCTCACTTTCTTCCCGGAGCTCTTAATACTCCCGCACTTTCTTCTGGAGCTCTTAATACTATTCAGCTTCTTCTGGAGCTCTTAATATCTCCTCAGCTTTTCCTTCTGGAGCTCTTAATACTCCTCAGCTTTCGTCTGGAGCTCTAAATACTCCTCAGCTTTCTTCCGAGCTCTAATACTCCTCAACTTTCTTCTAGAGCTCTTTGATACTCCTCAGCTTTTCCTCCGGAGGCTATAATACTCCTCAGCTTTCTTCCGGAGCTCTTAATACTCCTCAGCTTTCTTCTTCCGGAGCTCTAATACTCCTCGCTTTCTTCGGAGCTCTTAATACTTCTCAGCTTTCTTCCGAGCTCTTATAATCCTCATCTTTCTTCCGGAGCTCTAATACTCCTCACATACTTCCGAGCACTTTATACTTCTCAGCTTTCTTCCGGACTCTTGATACTCCTCAAGTTTCTTCCGGAGCTCCTAATACTCCTCATCTTCTTCCGGAGCTCTTAAAACTCCTCAGCTTTCTTCCCGGAGCTCTTAATACTCCTCATCATTCTTCTGGAGCTCTTAATACTCCGGCAGCTTTGTCTTCCAGAGCTCTTAATACTTTCTCATGCTTTCTTCGGACTCTTGATACGTCTCAGCTTTTCTTCCGAGCTCTTGATACTCCTCAGCTTTCTTCCAGAGCTCTTGATACTCCTAGCTTTCTTCCGGAGCTCTTGATACTCCTCAGCTTTCTCCGTGAGCTCCTTAATAACCTCCTCAGCATTCTTCCGAGCTTCTTAATACCCCCGGCTTTCTCCGAGCTCTTAATACTCTCTCAGCTTTCTTCTGGAGCTCTTAATATCCTCAGCTTTCTCCGGACTCTTAATACTCCTCAGCTTTCTTCTGGAGCTCTAATACCTCCTCAAGCTTCTCCGGAGCTCTTAATACTCCTCTGCTTTCTTTCGGAGCTCTCAATACTCCTCAGCATTCGTCCGAGCTCTTAATACCCTCGCTTTCTTCCCGAGTCTTAATAATCCTCAGCTTTCTTCCGGAGCTTTTTTTTTCCTGTTTTTTTTTTTAATACCCCTCAGCTTTTTTTTTCCCCCTTTTTCCGTCGGGAAAGCTCATAAAATTAATACTCCTTCAGCTTTCTTCTGGAGGCTCTTAATACTCCTCAGCTTACGTCCGGAGCTCGTAATACTCCTTCCGCTTCTTTCGGATCTCTCAATACTCCCCTCAGCTTTCTTCCGAGCTCTTAATACCCCTCAGCTTTCTTCTGGAGCTCTTATACTCCCAGCTTTCTTTCGGAGCTCTTAATACTCCTCTGCTTTCCTTCCAGAGCTCTTAATACTCCTCAGCTTTCTTCCGGAGCTCTAATACTCCTCAGCTTTCTCCTGAGCTCTTAATACTCCTACTTTCTTCCAGAGTTCTTAATACTCCTCACTTCTTTCGGAGCTCTCAATACACCTCAGTTTCTTCCCGGAGCTCTTAATACTCCTCAACTTTTCTGCGGAGCTCTTATTACTCCTCAGCTTGCTTCCGGAGCTCTTAATACTCCTCACTTTTCTTCCGAGCTCTTAATACCCTCAGTCTTTTCTTCGGAGCTCTTAATACTCCTCAGCTTTCTTCCAGAGCTCTTAATACTCCCAACTTTCTTCCCAGTACTCTTGCCAATCCTCAAATTTCTTCCAGAACTCTTGCCATCCTCAACTTTCTTCCAGAACTCTTGCCAATCCTCATCTTTCTTCCAGAACTCTTGCCAATCCTCAACTTTCCTTCCAGAACTTCTTGCCCAATCCTCCAACTTTCTTATAGAACTCTTGCCAATTCTCAAATTATCTTCCAGAATCACTTGCCAATCCTCACTTTCTTCCAGAACTCTTGCCGAATCCTCATTTCTTCCTGAACTCTTGCCATCCACAACTTTCTTCCAGAACTCTTGCAGTCCTCACTTTCTTTCAGAACTCCCTTCCAATCCTCAACTTTCTCCCAGAACTCATTGCCAATCCTCAACTTTCTTCCAGACTCTTGCCAATCCCTCAACTTTCTTCCAGAACTCTAGCCATTCCTCAACTTTCTTGCAGAACTCTTGCACAATCCTCAACTTCTTCCAGAACTCTTGCCAATCCTCACTTTCTTCACAGAACTCTTGCCATCCTTCAACTTTCTTCCGAACTCTTGCCAATCCACACTTTCTTCCAGAACTCTTGATACTCCTCAACTTTCTTCCAGAACTCTTGCCAATCCTCATCTTTTTTCCAGAACTCTTGCCAATCCTCAACTTTCTTCCGGAGCTCTTAATACTCCTCAGCTTTCTTCCGGAGCTCCTAATACTTCTCAACTTTCTTCCAGAACTCTTGATACTCCTCAACTTTCTTCCAGAACTCTTGCCAATCCTCAAATGCTTTATTTCTAAAAAAAAATACTTCTGGCTTCCTTTTTTATGTTATTTTTCTCATCACTTCTGCAACGTAAGTCTCTCTAAGATTTTATTTTATTTATGAATCACAACAACTTTTAAGAAAATTTATCCAACTGTAAAGAAAAAAAAAAGAAAAATAAAAAAAAATAGTTAAGTTACCAGGATTAAACTAGTTCGAGACGTCGGGTACCTGCTAACACGCATTAAGGGTATTGTTAATGGCATAAACATTAATGTTGAGGAAACAACATTGTGTGGTACACCATTCAAGGTATAATATATACTAACAATTAAACATCGCAGTACATTACAACACAACAGAATTTTATAATTCTGTCTAACATTTACACATCACAGAACATGACATTATAATGTAGAATGTTATTAAGCGGAGACGCCGGTACCAGTTTGAAGACCACCATATTATTTTTCCATGTCAGGGATCGAATTATCCCCAGCAGCTAGTTTTTTATGTTTTACATCCCATAAAGTTTTATAGTCCGCGGGGGGAGGGATAATCTTTAATGATGTCTAGAAGACGTGATGTACGTGAAAATGTGAGAATAAAAGAAATTAGTTAAACTGTTTAAAAATTATTAATAGAACTTTGACTTCCAAAGATAATTCATGTAGTGTCTAGTGGATGTCTTCAAAATGGCAGAACCACATTCTGCATCAGAATATTTGAAATATATAAAGTTCCTTGAATTTTTCTAACTTGATGAAGTGTGATTTTTTCATCCACAGACATAATTTTCAACAACCGTGAGGTGACTGCATATATAAATGGATACAAATTTTGAGTACATATGTGCGTGTGGTTATAGATGGACGCATGTGTGTGTGTGTGTGTGTGTGTGTGTGTGTGTTGTGTGTGTGTTGTGTGGTGAGTGGTGCGTGTGTGTGTGTGTGTGTGTGTGTGTTGTGTGTGTGTGTGTGTGTGCTGCGCGTGTATTAAGTGATTATCAATATATTAGTGTGACGCGGCGATCAGGGTGTGTTATACATATGTATGTTGTTTGTGGAGAGCGTGTGCGTTGCTTTGTACGTATGAATGATGGTGAATCCGCAGCCGTGGTTGTGGAAATGCACAAATGAGTGTGAAAATTGTGTGTGCATACGTAAGATTATTTAGGTACAGATACACATAAATACAGTTTCACAAATTATTATACATATTAAAATATGCGTAAATTACCCAGGATAACAACAAAAAAGTCAGACAAAGTAACTTATTTCCATTGTGCCGGACTCTTGTAACTGCTGTATTACAAATACATAAGACTAATAACGAAATAAAAACATACAGTTCAACACTTATTATAGTTCTGGTGGAGGTGGACATACAGGTTAATACACGAACATTCATCCACGTACTAAAACATTCATAAACACACTTAAACTGCTGATTAAGTACAATAATGTAGATGAATTGTATAAAATAAATAGAACTCCCAAAATTTCACTAAGTGGCCAGGCCTTGGTGGCCGAACTGGACGGTAGCTTGGCTGCGTCTGGCTGACTTACGATCTAGGCTGTCTTGGTGGTGTAATTACAGTACGCAGTTTACTGTGTGTCCCCTCCTGTAATTCCACCCACCTGGACAGTCTCTACCGTAGACCAGCTAAAACAAGGCCTCGTTCTCATCTGGCTAGATCACGGAGGGTGGCTGAGCTGACTTCGGGATACATAACCTGGGGAAGGCTGAGACTGGAAAATAACCTAAGGGAAGTGAGGAAGGGGAGACATCCGGGGGCCCACGGATGGATTCCTGGACACATGAACCTGGGAAAAGCGAGAATACCCTGGGGAAGTGGGTAAGGGAGAATATCTGAGGCGGACAGATGGACTCCTGGATACATGGACCTGGGAAAGACGAGGGAGACTGGTTGTTGAGACAGACCTTGGGGAAGTGGGGAAGGGAGAATATCTGAGGCGGACAGATGGACTCCTGGACACATGAACCTGGGGAAAGCATCAAGAACACAGTAAGTGGGTGGGTGGACCTTAAAGACGAACCACTGGCCTCCACGTGGCAAGGTCTGGTAACTCAAAGATAACTCTGAGGCTGACAGTGGTCGCAATTTCGATTTCTCAAAAAAAAAAAAACACTTTTAGAATTTTGGGGAAGCAGAGCTTATCGAGATTAATATTTTTCATAACAGATGATGTTCACATTTTTAGTTTATTTTTAAATATGAACGCTAATCATTTAATTTACTGTTTAGGAGGTATTAATTATTATTAACCGAGGTATAACTTCATTTCAATACCTTTTCTTCAGTCTCGAGAGTTGAGGTAAAGAAGACTCTCACTTATGTAATTGCCTGCATCTGTCATGCCTGTCATGCATAGCATATGGGCATCCTCATAGTAGGTTATGAGGGACTTATTAGCAACCACATGTTAGGAAATTCAAGCTGGTTGGAAAATTTTCTTGACTTTATATTCACATACAATGTAGATCTGAAACAGAACACTTACTGAGCACGTTGAAGTGGCTCAGAAATTTTAATGAACATGTTGATTAGAAACAGAACACTTTGATCTTGAATACAACATTCATTGAACATCCACATAAAACACTAAATGTTTCTCACTCCTATTATAGACATATGTGAGTCCTGTTGGATATAATGTGGATAGTTGGTAGTGAGTTGTGGTGGGGAATGGTTGGGGCGATCTATGATAGCGAGTTCTGGTGATGGATAGTTTACAGTGTGTCGACTTGATGGTAAGTTGTGGTTGTGGCTATGGATGGATGATAGTGAGTTGTGGTTATGGATGGTTGATAGTGAGTTGTGGTGATGGATGGTTGATGGCAATTTTTGGCTATACATGGATGATGGTGCATTGTGAGAAAGGGATATTTTAGAGTGAAGTAGTGGTGATTATGTTGATTGTGAGCTGAGGTGATGGATGTTGATGGTGGAGGGAGCCCGTGGCGATTGGATGGCTGGATGAGTTAAAGGTAATGGATAGTTGATGGGGAATTTGTGGTGATGGATGGTTTATACTAGTTAGGATAATGATGGTTTATAGTGAGTTGTGGTAAGAGATGGTTGATGATGAGTTTTGTAAAGATTCATGTTGAAGATGAGTTGAAATTCAGAGTTAATGGTATTACATTAAATGGATAGTAAATTTGAACGCCTTTTATAATTTTTTTGGCACAATGTAAATTACACAATTAAATTTTGCTGAAAAAAGTAGTTTTGTGAGGAATTGTGTTGGTCAGCTCAGGTGTGTTGCCTAAGTTGTTCTAATGTTCCATTGTGTTGTGTCTTGAGTTTGATGTGATCTACTTCCTTATATCTCATACCAGATCATCCTTATATCCCATACCAGATCATCCTTATATCCCATACCAGATCATCCTTATATCCCATACCAGATCATCCTTATGTCCCATACCAGATCATCCTTATATCGCCATACCAGATCATCCTTATATCCCATAGCTGATCAACCCCTATATCCCATAACCAGATCATCCTTATATCTCATACCAAATTCATCCTATACTCATACCAGAACATCCTTAAATCCCATACCAGATCATCCTTATATCCATACCAGATCATCCTTATATCCCATACCAGATCATCCTTATATCCCATACCCAGATCATCCTTATAATCCCATATACCAGATCATCCGTATATCTCATACCAGATCATCCTTATATCCCATACCAGATCATCCTTATATCCCATACCAGATCATCCTTATATCTCATACCAGATCATCCTTATATCCCATACCAGATCATCCTTATATCCCATACCAGATCATCCTAATCCCATCAACCATATCATCCATTTATGTCCCATACCAATCATCCTAATATCTCATACCAACATCCTTTATATCCATACAGATCATCCTTATATCCCATACCAGATCATCCTTATATCTCATACCAGAATGCATCCTTATATCCCATACCAGATCATCCTTATATCCATACCAGATCATCCTTGTACATTATATCCCATCCATTCTTTGATTAATATTACATCACTGCATCTTTTAAGAAAGTTTTCCTAACTGAAAATATTTTAAGTTAGCAGTTACTCACAAACAGAAGTTTACTACTTTTAATTGTTATGATCTGCACGATGTTCACATACCACGTTAACTTCACCTAAACATTAACATAAAGTATTTTATTGTATAAACATTAAGATTAAAGAAATAACATTGTGTGCCAGATCATAAAGGTATAATATATGTTAACAATGATATATCGCAGTAAATTACAAAGCAACAATAATTGTATAATATATGACGACACGACAGACCATGACAGCATAACTTAGGATCTCGGTAAGACAGAGTCGTACTGACCAGTGTACAGGAGAGTCGTACTGACCAGTGTGAAGGAGAGTCGTACTGACTAGTGTGCAAGAGAGTCGTACTGACTAGTGTGCAGGAGAGTCGTACTAACCAGTGTGCAGGAGAGTCGTACTGACCAGTGTGCATGAGAGTCGTACTGACCAGTGTGCAATATAGTCGTACTGACCAGTGTGCAAGAGAGTCGTACTGACCAGTGTGCAGGAGAGTCGTACTGACCAGTGTGCAGGAGAGCCGTACTGACCAGTGTGCAGGAGAGTCGTACTGACCAGTGTGCAGGAGAGACGTACTGAACTATGCGCAAGATAGTCGTACTGACTAGTGTGCAGGAGAGTCGTACTGACCAGTGTGCAGGAGAGTCGTACTGACCAGTGTGCAGGAGAGTCGTACTGACCAGTGTGCAGGAGAGTCGTACGGCAGTGTGGCGGTAGAGTCGTACTGACCATGTGCTTGAGAGCGTACTGACCAGTGGCTTGAGAAGTCGTACGGCCTATGTGCAGGAGATCGTACTGACAAGTGTGCAGGAGAGTCATACTGACTAGTGCACAGGAAAGTCGTACTGACTAGTGCGAAGGAAGTCGTACTGACTAGTGTACAGGAGAGTCGTACTGACCAGTGGTACAGAGCACACCTAGTAACTTCACTTATAAACATGAAGAAGTTACAGAAGTGAAAATGGTTAGAAATACGAAAAAACTATTTCCAGTTTTTTATTTAACAGTCTGTAGTTAAACTTTATCTGCCAAAGAATAAGCTTCATGATTGTCTTCTCTTTACTTTAACCAAAAGGAGTTCTCAAACTAGTACACTTTTCACACCTTTCAAATGAATGTCTTTCAAAATCAAAAAATCAAACTGCTGATTAAGTACAATAATGTAGATTGAATTGTATAAATAAATAAACTCCCAAAATTTTCACTAAGTGCCAGGCCTTGGTGGCCGACTGGACGGTAGCTGGCTGCGTCTGTCTGACTTACGATCTAGGCTGTCTTGGTGTGTAATACAGTAATGCAGTTTACTGTGTTGTCTCCCCCCTGTAATTCCCATCCACCTGGACAGTCCTGCTACCGTAGACCAGCTAAACAAGGCCTCGTTCTCATCTGGCGGTAGATCACGGAGGGTGGCTGAGCTGACTTCGGGATACATAACTGGGGAAGGCTGAGACTGAAAATAACCTAAGGGAAGTGAGGAAGGTAGAAATCCGTGGGGCCACGATGAATTTCTGGACACATGAACCTGGGAAAAGCGAGAATAACCTGGGGAAGTAGGTAAGGGATAATATCTGAGGCGGACAGATGGACTCCTGGTATACATGACCTTGGAAAGACGAGGGACACTGGTTGTTTGAGACAGAACCTTGGGGAAGTGGGGAAGGGAGAATATCTGAGGCGGACAGAATGGACTTCCTGGACACTGAACTCTGGGGAAAGCATCAAGACCAGTAAGTGTGGGTGGGTGGACCTTAAAGACAACCACTGGCCTCCACTTGGCAAGGTCTGGTAACTCAAAGATACTCTGAGGCCTGACATGGTCGCAATTTCGATTTCTCATAAAAAAAAAACACTTTTTAGAAATTTTGGGGAAGCAGAGCTTACGAATTATATTTTTCATAAACAGATGATGTTCACATTTTAGGTTTATTTTTAAAATGAAAGCTAATCATTTAATTAACTGTTTAGGAGTATTAATTATTATTAACCGAGTATAACTTCATTTCGAATTACCTTTTCTTCAGTCTCGAGAGTTTGAGTAAAAGAAGACTCCACTTACGTAATGGCCTGCATACTGTCCATGCCTGTCATGCATAGCTTATGGGCATCCTCCATAGTAAGGTTATGAGGACTTATTAGCAACCACACGTTAGGAAATTCAAAGCTGGTTGAAAATTTTCTTGATTTTATATTCACATACAATGTGATCTGAAACAAACATTACGAGCATTTGAAGGGCTCAAAAATTTTTAATGAACTGTTGATTAAAAACAGAAACACTTTATCTTGAATACAACATTCATTAAATCCAAAAAAAACCTAATGTTTCTCACCCTATTATGACTATGTGAGCCCCTTTTGGATATAATGGGGATTTTGGTAGTGTTTTTGGTGGGGAATGGTTGGGGCGAATCTATGATAGCGAGTTCTGGTGATGGAAGTTTACAGTGTTTCGACTTGATGGGAAATTGGGTTTTGGTTGGTGGATGATGTGAGTTTGGTTATGGATATCCTTATATCCCATACCCGATCATCCTTATATCTCATACGATCATCCTTATATTCCCATACCAGATCTCCCTTTTATCCCATACCAGATCCTCCTTATTTTTCCCTCCAACATCCTTAATCCCTAAACCCGATCATCCTTTTATAAATTATATCCCCCATTTTCTTTTTATTAAAATTAATCACGCATTTTTAAAAAAGTTTTCCTAACTGAAAATATTTTAAAATTAGCAGTTACTCCAAAGAAGTTTTTCTCTTTTATTTTTTATGATCTGCCGATTTCACAACCCGTTTTAAATTCACCTAAACATTTTCATTAAGTATTTGTTATGGTATAAAATTAAGAATAAAGAATAACTTTTGTGCAATCATAAGGTATAATATGTTAACTGATATATCGCAGTAAAATTTCAAGCAACAATAATTGTATAATTAAGACGACACGACAGAACCATGAAGCTAATTTTAAAATACAGCATAAACAATATTCTCCATCAGAAATAAGAAATATATATAAAGTTCCCTATTTCTCGGAAAACTTGGCAAGCTCTTTTTCTGCCTCCAAATTTATTTTCTTTTAGAAAACAAACATAATTTTAACAACCCTGAGGGAGAAAGCATATATGAAAGTGTGTGTGTGTGTGTGTGGGTGTGTTGTGTGTGTTGGTTGGTGTGTGTGTGTTGTGTGTATGTTTGTAGGGGTGTGTGTGTTGTGTGTGTGTGGTGTGTATTGGGGGTTTTTGGGTGTGGGGGTTTTGTTTTTTTGT
>NW_026480400.1:0-26372 GCF_026875155.1 Cherax quadricarinatus | reverse complement strand
TGGGGCCCTTAAACAAAAAATTAAACCCCATTCGACCACAAATTCCCCAACAAAAGGCTGCAGTTGAATGAAACAAATTCTCATACAGGCACACATCCAAAATATTCAAAACTCAACCTACTCCCCCATACAAAACATCCATACTTATTATTGCACCTATTACATACATAGAACACTTAAGTCTGATATTAACCCTCCCTCAAACATCTCCTTGCCAACCTCAACAGAACACATGACCATAACACAAGGCACAGATCACTCTTTGATGTTCCTCGTGTCCATCTCACACTATGCAAAAATCAATGCACATAAAAGGCCCTAAATCTGGAATTCATTACCTGTAAATATAAAAGAAACACTACCTGTTTACAAATTCAAGTCTCTCTCAAAGTTCACTTACTCACTCAAACCAAATAAATACTGAATAACTGAACCTTATAAATTGTATATCCAAAATGTTACTCACAATTATATCACATAAATGTTAAACCTAGGACCCAATCTAACTTTGTTATTTTTTTAAATACACTACCTAACAGGAATACTCCATTCTACTGAATGAACAGCAATGCATGCAACCATATGAGCTGTCTTTGTAATACTCATTTGTGCTTTATAGTTATCTGTTTACAATAATGTCTTATCACTGATTTCATCATTGCTTAGTTAATTTTAAGCCAGCCCGTAATGCTATGTATATAAGTGGCTTTGGCATGCTGCTCTTACCTGTATTTTTTTTTGTACCTCTGTATGTATGCTTAAAATTTCTAAATAAATAAATAAATAAATAAATAAATAAATAAATAAATACTATATGTATATTTCATGTTAAAAATTTTTTGTTTTTAATACCTCTGGGTGTCAGGAACGGATTAATTGTATTTACATTATTTCTTGAGGGGAAAATTGATTCGTAAATCGTAAATTTCATTTATAGTAACAGCTCCAGGAACGGATTAATTACGAACAACGAGGGACCACTGTAGTTCCAAGTGCTGGAGGGATATATCTTATAAGTTCACTGGCAGAGTTTAAAGTTCTAGCATGCAAGAGAGAGACAGTGAAAAACATGAAAGAACACGGCGACACTAATACTGAATTCAATGACGATCACCAAGCCAATATTTTAACAAAAAAAAGTTACTTATTCTGAATGTTATGAAATCCGACAACGACGTAATCTGGGGGCCCACTGTACAGTGGAACGCCGAGTGTTGTCCGCCCTGAGTATCATACACTTCGAGTTTAGAACCGTTTTTTCGGCTAAATTTTGTCCCAAGTTTCGCACTGTGCCCTGTGTTTCATCCCATGTACCAGACCTGTCCGCTTGCTCTCACACCTCCACATGCAGCCGTCACGAGTCAGTCTGGCTTTGTTTCTCCTCAAGTGAAAATTACATTATATACTAGGCATTTAAAGTGCCCTAGAGTGATAAAATGCATATACAGTACACTCATTCTTACTTTTAAATATTTTTAGTCGTAATGGTCCTAATATAGGGAGCAAAGTGAATAGTAAGGTAGGTAGATATCAAAGCCTGGTAGGTATGTAATCCCTCATCTGGCTACCCCACCCACATATTATATACTAAGCTTTTAAAGTGCCCTAGAGCGATAAAATGCACATACAGTGGACCCTCAACTAACGGTGGCATTAAGTAACGGCAATTTTGTCTAATGGCGCTTTTTGGCATAAAAAAAATGTCTCTACCAACTGCGAAAAACTCTACCAACGATGTTCGTCCGGAAATTGTCCATGTGCCAGAAGCGCGGCCTGAGTGGGCCCAGCCACTCCGAGACTCAGTGTGTCATTTTTTACAAGCTGTTGCGGTCAGTTTCCACGTGTGCCTCTCATATATTTGGATTATTCCCACTGTTTTTAGTGTTTGTAACCATTAACTAAGCCACCATGGGCCCCAAGAAAGCTTCTAGTGCCAAGCCTGTGTTAAAAAGGGTGAGAATTACGATGGAAATGAAGATCATTGAAAAATACGAGAGTGGAATCTGTATGGCTGAGTTGGAAAGGCAATACAACAAATCACATTCAACCATCAATTCTATCTTGGCGAACAGACAGGCAATCAAGGAAGCTGTTGTTGCAAAAGGTTCAAGCATCTTTTCAAAACGGAGACCGCAAATAATTGAAGAGGTAGAGAGACTGTTATTGGTATGGTATCAGGTGATAAGTGTTTCTCAGTCTATAATTTGCGAAAAGGCAAGGAAGTTGCATAATGATCTCATTAACCCTTTGACTGTTTACGCCGTATAAATATGTTTTTACGTGCCACTGTTTTTGACGTATATATATCAATAATTCTAGCGGCTTCAAATCAAGCGGGAAGAAAGCTGGTAAGCCCACATGTGAGAGAATGGGTCTGTGTGGTCAGTGTGCACACATAAAAAAATCCTGCAGCACACAGTGCGTAACGAGAAAAAAAAAAAAAACTGATCTTTTTTTTTGGATTAAAACGCCGACTTTGAGGTGTTGTATTCGCGTTTTCATGGTCTTAGGTGATAAAATGGAAAACATATTACAGAAATAGTGATGATTTTCATTACTTTGACGATGAAAACGACCTTGAAACTGAGCTCAAAGTAGCAGAAATGTTCGATTTTTACCAATGTTCAGGAGTAAACAAATCACACCACACGTCCAATACACGTCAACTGGGGAGTCTAATATTCTTTCACTAGTGCACTGATATTATTTATACCATTTTTATAATAATGCAGTAGTCTGCATAACAATAAATTTTGTATTTTTTTGTATGAATAAAAAATCAAAATAGAAAGCAATAATAATATAAGAGGGGCCTAGAGATGTGACTAATGAACAGAGGATATGTTATTTTAGTGCCAAGAATGTCTACCTTGTTTATTCTGGACTCTATTTTGAAATTGGCATCTTTTTTAGTTTGCGTGAAATTTGCCAAATTGCCAATTTCTGACCACTATATTGGGTAGTTCAAATTGGTAAATGGGTGGTTTCTTGCACTCAGCTGATAAGATAAAATGGAGTTCTAAAGAAATAGCTATGAGTTTGGTCAACTGGAACAATGGAATTGGCTGAAAACAGGGCTCAAAGTCGGCAAAATCGCCAATACGCATATGTCGCCGAGACCGCTAACTTCGCGGGAGCGTAATTCCGTGAGTTTTCGACCAAATTCCGAACTTTTGGTGTCATTACCATCGGGAAAAGATTCTCTATCATTTCATAAGAAAAAATAATTTTTTTTTTTTCAAAAACTTATCGACATAGAATGACAGTTTCAGAAAGGGGCCTGCAACAGACAAAGGGTTAAGAAAATGCCTCAAAATAGTGCTGCTGCTGTTGAATTTAAGGCCAGCAAAGGCTGGTATGAGAGATTTAAGATTCGTAGTGGCATACACAGTGAGGTAAGGCATGGTGAGGCAGCCAGTTCAGACAAAAATGCGGCTGAAAAATATGTGAAGGACTTTAAGAAATACATAGAGACTGAAAACTTAAAGCCTGAACAAGTGTTTAATTGTGACAAAACAGGCCTGTTTTGGAAGAAAATGCCAAACAGGACCTACATTACTCAGGAGGAAAAGGCACTCCCAGGACATAAGCCTATGAAAGACAGGCTGACATTAATGTTGTATAGTAATGCTAGTGGTGATTTCAAAGTGAAGCCTTTATTGGTGTATCACTCTGATACTCCCAGTGTTCAAGAAAAACAATATCATCAAGGGTAATTTATGTGTGCTGTGGAGATCAAACAGTAGGCATGGGTCACTAGGGAATTTTTCTTGGACTGGTTTTATGGTGTGTTTGGCCCCACTGTGAAAAATTACCTCCAGGAAAAGAAATTGTCACTCAAGTGCCTCCTGGTAATGGACAATGCTCCTGCTCATCCTCACAACATGCAAGAAGAAATTGCAGGGGAGTCTGGTTTCGTTAAGGTGAAGTTTTTGCCTCCTAATACAACTGTATTTGTGTATACCTGAATAAACTTACTTACTTACTTACTCCTCTCCTCAGCCTATGGACCAGCAGGTCATTTCAAACTTCAAAAAGCTCTACACAAAAGCAGTGTTTCAAAAGTGCTTTGAAGTGACCTCAAACACTCAACTGACCCTAAGAGGGTTTTGGAAAGATCACTTCAATATCCTCAGTTGTGTAAAACCTTATAGGTAAGGCTTGGGAGGGTGTGACTAAGAGGACCTTGAACTCTGCTTGGAGGAAACTGTGGCCAGAATGTGTAGAATGGAGGGATTTTGAAGGGTATGGGGCTAACCCTCAGGATGCTATGCCATCAGTGGAAGCTATTGTGTCATTGGGGAAGTCCTTGGGGTTGGAAGTTTGTGACGAGGATGTGGAAGAGTTGGTGCAAAACAACGAGGAAGAACTAACCACTGCAGACCTACAAGAGCTTCAGGTGCAACAGCAACAGATCACATCTCATCAATGTTCTTCAGAGCAGGATGAAGAGAGATGGAGGAAGATGACTTCATCAAAGATTAGGGAAATGTGTTCAGTGTTTACAAAGGTGCAAGCATTTATCGATGAATTTTATCCTGTCACAGAAGTTGCAAGCTGCATTGGCAACATGTACAATGACACTCTTGTGTCCCATTTTAGGGAAATCCTAAGGGCACGTGAGAAACAGAGCTCTCTGGACAGATATTTTGTGCGACAGGGATCCAGTGACTCAAGCTGGTCCAAGTGGCATTAAAAAACCAAGAAGGGAGATAACTCCACCAAAGGACTTGGTACCTGAAGTCTTTATGGAAGGGGATTCTCCTTCCAAACAATAGACAATCCTGAATCTCTCCTGCTGCTGGCACATCACTCATCAACAACTCCACAATAAAGGTAAGTGGCATTTAATTATTGTTTATTGTGCATGTCCCATTCATTTTGGTGTAAGGAAATGTATATTTCATGTAAAAAAAAAAAATCAGACTTTGGGGTGTCAGGAACAGATTAATTCTATTTCCATTAGTCCTTATGGAGAAAATTAATTCGACTAACGGCAAGGTCACTGGAACGGATTAATGCCGTTGGTTGAGGGACCACTGTACAATACACTCATTGCTTTTGTTATGGGGACTATGGGACCCAACACATATTGATGTATATAAGTAACAGTTATGCTGGAATATCTAATTATATTGAATTTATGGGGACTCAGCACCAAAATGTCATAAGGGCAGATCACCCTTATGGCTGTAAAGCAGCTGAGTCAAGCCTGTTTTTCTCAATATAATAGGTTATACTACACACAAACACACAAATTAAATAAGTAGTTTATAAAGTTGTATTTCTTTTTGTAAAAGTAAAATAAGGTGTTGTAGAGTTGTGGTAACTAGAGAATTGTGCTTGGCAACAGTCTTTTGTTGTTTTGGTAGGTGTGGGAGGAGTTTAGCTGGGCCCCCCCCTCTCTCTCAGACCCCTTGTTGGCCTCGAGGGGTAGGACCTCGGGTCCTTTGCTTTTTTTTTGGGGCTTTTTGTGGGGGTGCCCCGGGGGGTTGAGTTTCTTTACCTTTTAAGTTGTACCCAAACCATCCCCGGGGTGACTAAAGTGTCAAAACACTGGTTAGCCCAGAGTTAGTAAAAAAAAAAAGAAGGGAAAATTTTGTTAAAGTTTGCCCATGGGGGCCCTGTTCCTGGGAGAGAAAGCTAGGGAGTTGTAGCTTATTTTTTGTATATTGTATTTTTCGGGAAAATATCTAAAAATATAGTTCTATTTTTTATAGTATTTTTTAAAAAACCCTTTGTAAAAAGGGGGGCTGGAAAAAGGAAATTTTCAGAGACATAAGGATGATCAATCATGAAGGAAAAGTATTCCCCTAGACTTTTAAAGGCCCCTTTATGTAAAAGCTCCCCACTCTAGAACATTTTAGTAAAAAACCATACTGCCCAAAGCAAAAGGGGGCAACAATAAAAACATTTTACCTTAAAATATTTGTAGTCTTAAGTAAAAGTGGGGGGTTTGGTAAAAAGTTTGAGTACATAAAAAGTAAATGGGTACATGGAGTATAGAAGGTTTGTTTGAGTTTTGTAAACAAACCCGTTTTGTTTTGTTTTTGTGTTAGCAGTCCGGAAAATGAATGGTTTTGTTTTACTCCATCAAGCCGACTGGAAAAAAATCTTTATATTTATGTTATTATTGTGTTATTTCTTATTAATATGGCTTTAAAGACCAATTAAAAACCCACTCAGTGATTTTAAAGTGTTCCCGCACCCAGCACGGTGCAAGTTTTTGGAGGTCAAAGCAGTTAAGCTCAGTTTACAAAGTGTAGCATTAAGAGTAGCGATTTTAAACGATAGAAAAAAGGACGAACTAAAATAAACTCCTGCGCCCCCGAAGGAGGGGGAAACCCCCTTTCTGCCCCCCACCCCATACATAATGGCATATTATTTTGTAAATTTTTAGAATGTTTTCACGTTTTTTGTTATTTATATTGTTTTTTTTTTTATATTGTTATCCCTTTTGGGGGACAGGGCCCTCTCCCCCAAATTTTTTTTTTCTCAGGGTCAAAAAATTTTTCAAAAAAAAAAAAAAAAAAAAAAAAAATATTTTTTCTATGAAATGATAGAGAATCTTTTCCTGATCATAATGACACCAAAAGTATGAAATTTGATGGAAAACTTACGGAATTATGCTCGCAAGAAGTTAGTGGTCTTCGGCGATTTTGCCCACTTTGAGCCCTATTTTCGGCCAATTCCAATGTACCACTCGACAAAAATCATACCTATTTCACTAGAACTCCATTTTTTCATCGAATGAGTACAAGAAACCACCCATTTACCGATTTCAATTATCCAATAAAGTGGTCAGAAATTGGCAATTTTGCCAATTTCACACAAATTTCAAAAGATGCCAATTTCTTAATAGGGTCCAGAATAAACAAGACAGACATTCCTGGCATTAAAATAACATTTCCTCTGTTTATTACTCGCGTCCCCAGGCGTCTGTTACATTTCTTTTTCTTTCCTCTTTGAACTTTTATTCTCACAAAAAATACAAGATTTATGTTATGCAGACTACTGCATTAGTGTAGAAATGGTATAAATAATATCAGCGCACTTGTGAAAGAATATTAGACTCACCAGTTGACGTGTTTGGTCGCATGGCAATGATTTGCTTACCTTGAACTTTGGCAAAAATCGAACATTTCTGCTACTTTGAGCTCAATTTCAAGGTACTTTTCATTATGAAACCAATCAAAATCATCTCAGTTTCCATGATATGTCTTCCATTCTATAAAATGAGACCAGGAAAACTAGAATACAACCATAAATATCATACGAAAATACACTGCAAAGTCACTGTTTAAACCAAAAATGCGGTCGGAGTTTTTTTTCCTCATTATGCACTGTGTGCTGCAGGATTTTTTTTATACTGCACACACTGACCACACAGACCCATTCTTTCATATGTAGGCCTACCAGCTTTCTCTCGCTAGATTTGAAGGAGCTAGAATTTATGCATACTAGTATGTCACCAACCCTGGCGTGCAAGCCGTACGACACCAACCCTGAAAGGGTTATTAGATGAATTATGATAGATAAACAATCCGTAGAGTTGATAATAGCGTCATATTGAAGTACTATTTTGTCATGCCTCCTAACAGCAGGAACGGATTAATTGGATTTACATTATTTCTTATGGGAAATATTGCTTCAACTTTAGGATGTTTCGACTTTAGGCCTTGGAATGGATTAAGGACAAAACTCGGCATTCCACTGTATTCGGTAAGGAGCGATTCCTCGATCAGCGATGAATTCATTTATTGACATGGTCTTAGTCCGTCGGTAAGTGAGGAGAGGCTGTACTCACAAATCTAATACAGAAATCAAAGCAAATGTTTCATGAAAATGGATTTATTGAAATAAAAGGTAATATGAAGAGGACCTGGAAAACCCTCTCTGAAATTTTGGGCTCTAGAAAACTGTCTAAAAACAGAGATAAACCTAACCCTTTCAGGGTCGGCAGGCCTCTCCTAAACTCTTCTCAGGGTCAGAAATTTTTCAAAAAAAAAAAAAAAAAAAAAAAAAAAAAAAAAAAAAAAAAAATCTTATGAAATAACAGAGAATCTTTTCCCAATCATAATGACACCAAAGGTATGAAATTTGATGGAAAACTTATGGAATTATGCTCTTGTGAAGTTAGCGGTCTCGCCGATGTTTATGCATCGGCGATTTCGCCCACTTTGAGCCCTATTTTTGGCCAATTCCAATGTACCAGTCATAAAAAAATCATAACTATTTTGCTAGAATCCATTTTTTTCTATCGAATGAGTACAAAAAACCACCTATTTACCGATTTCAATTATCCAATGTGGTCCAAAACTGGCAATTTTGCTAATTTCACACAAATTTCAAAAGATGCCAATTTCCAAATAGGGTCCAGAATAAACAAGACAGACATTCCTGGTACTAAAGTAACATTTCCTCTGTTCATTAGTCACATCCCCACGCCTCTGTTACTTTTCTTTTGCTTTCACTTTGAATTTTTAGTCTCACAAAAAATAGTAGATTTACTGTTATGCAGGCAACTGCATTAGTGTAGAAATGGTGTAGAATTGGTATAAATAATATCAGCGCACTTGTGAAAGAATATCAGATTCACCAGTTGACGTGGTGGCTTGATTTATTTACTTTTGAACTTTGGCAAAAATCGAACTTTGAGCTCAATTTCAAGGTACTTTTCATGTGAAACCAATAAAAATCATCTCAATTTCCGTAATATGTCTTCCATTCTATAAAATGAATACAACCACAAATAGCATACGAAAATACACTGCAAAGTCGCTGTTTTAAACCAAAAACATGGTCGGACTTTTTTTTTTCTCATTATGAACTGTGTACTGCAGGATTTTTTTATACTACGCACACTGACCACATAGACCATTCTTTCATATGTAGGCCTATCAGTTTTCTTTCACTAGATTTGAAGGCGCTACAATTTATGCGTACTAGTATGGTACAAACCCTGGCGTTGCAAGCGTACTAGTACGGCACCAAACCCTGAAAGGGTTAACTGAACCAGATGGACCTCACATACAGCCTATAGACACTGCCAACAAATTTAATGTCTCCTTCTCTACTGTAGGATCAAAGTTAGCTAGCAAAATCCCAACCTTCTCATCCATACTTTAGACAGGATGGGCTATCCTGATCCTCAAAGGGGGTGACCCAACTGATCTGAACAGCTATAAACCTATGTCAGACTTGCCCTTACTTTCTAAAATCTTCAAAAAAATAATACATAAATGCTTACTCCTACCTAATATCCAACAACATACTTAACCCCTGCCAGTTTGGGTTTAGACCAAAAAAAAGTACGAATGATGCTATTATACAAATGCTTGAACTACTTTATGCAGCCCTCAATAAAAATGAATATCCACTGGGGCTCTTCATAAGACCTATGGAAAGCATTTGATACAGTGGACCAGAATCTCTTGCACCTAAAACCAAACCATTATGGCATTAGAGGACATTCCCTCGATTACCTAAAATCTTATCTTAGCAATAGACACCAGTACATGCAAATGGAATTAACTTCACTACCCAGCCTGTAGCTGTCGAGTGCCCCAGGGTAGTGTCCTTGGCCCACTCCCCTTTCTCTTCTGCATCAATGATCTCCCCAATGCATTCAACTCCTTAAACTAGTTCTTTTTGCAGATGACACTACTTATGTCTTCTCCCACTCAAATGGCTATGCTTAGAGACACTGCAAACAATGAACTGCAAAAAATATCTACTTGGGATGATAACCAACAAACTCACTCTAAATTTCAGATAAAACCTACTTCTGCTTTTTGGAAACAGAGCCTTAAATATCCAACTTAACATATTGATAAATGGTTCCCCCATTACAAGACACCCCTGAGGGTAAATTTCTAGGTCTATACCTGACTGTAATCTTAAATTTTTCCCACATCCAGCACATATCCAAGAAAATTTCCAAAATCAGTAGGCATCGTTTCTAAGATACGGGTACTATGCACCCCAAACAACCTGGAGTTTACCTGGATAGAGTTCCAGGAGTCAATGCCCCGCAGCCCGGTCTGTGACCAGGCCTCATTGGGGGATCAGAGCCTAATCAACCAGGCTGTTACTGCTGGCTGCACGCAATCCAACGTACGAGCCACAGCCCGGCTGGTCAGGTATCGACTTTAGGTGCTTGTCCAGTGCCTGCTTGAAGACAGCATATTGGTAATCCCCCCCTTTTGTATGCTGGGAGGCAGTTGAACAGTCTCGGGCCCCTGACACTATTGTGTTGTCTTTTTAACGTGTAGTGACACCCCTGCTTTTATTGGGGGGAATGTTGCTTCGTCTGCAGAGTCTTTTGCTTTCGTAGTGAGTGATTTTTTGTGTGTAAGTTCGGTACTTGTCCCCCTAGGATTTTCCAGGTGTATACAGTGGACCCTCAACTAACGATGCCAAACAGCTAAAGTTAAATCCAGCCAACGATACATTTTAACGCAAAAATTTTGCCTCGGCTAACGCTAAAAAAAATCACCCAACACAATTCGTTCGAAACGCGTCCACGTGTGGCCTGGCAGCCTCAGTTGTCCCCTGGGTGCCCGTTTTTACAAGCCAGCCAGTTCAGTCGCATCCACGCATACAATCGGAACATTTCTTATTATCACAGCATTTTTTGTGATTGTACCTGCAAAATAAGTCACCATGGGACCCAAGAAAGCTTCTAGTGTCAACCCTGCAGGAAAAAGGGTGGAATTACTATAGAATGAAGAAAGAGTAATTGCAAAGTACGAAAGGGGATTGCGTGTCTGGAGTGGCCGGGTTTGTATACCAAACCCCCCAATAAACCACGTACTATTGGCCCAAAAAAACGACAATAAAGGGTTGTTCTTGAAAAGGTGCAACTTTTTTTTAAATAAGGGTCACAAGTTTTAGAAGATTGAGAGATGTTATTGGTGTGGAAAAACGAAAAAACAATAGTAGGAGATAGCATCTCTCAAGCGATCATATGTGAAAAGGCTGGGAAAGTTGATGAGGATTTAATTAGAAAATGCCTGCAATGTGGGAGTGGTGAATTTAAGGCCAGCAAGGTTGGTTTGGGTTAAAGAACTAGTGGTTTAATAGTGTGATAGGCATGGTGGGCTACCTGTTTGGAAAAAAAACCGGGCTGAAAAAATGTGAAGGAATTCGGTTTGAAAGACAGTAAAGATTTAAAACCCTGAACAAGTGTTTAATTGCGACGAAACAGGTTTTTTTTGGAAGAAAATGCCAAACAGGCCCTACATTCTAGGAGGAAAAGGCCTCCCAGGACATAAGCCTATGAAAGAAGGCTTACTCTCTTGGTGTGTGCTAATGCTAGTGGTAATTGAAAAGTGACCCTTTATTGGTGTATCATCTAAAACCCCCGTGTTAGGAGAAACAATGTCTCAAGGCTAATTTGTGTGTGATGTGGAGGGCAAACAGAAAGGGCATGGGTCACTAGAGACCTTTTCCCATGATGGTACCCCAAGCTTTGCCCCCACTGTGAAAATTTTCCCCCTGGAAAATAAATTGGGACCTTAAGTGCCTCCTGGTTTTTAGACAACGCTCCTGGTCCCTTCGGGATTTGGCAGGAATTTCTGGGGGACATGAGCTTCTTTAAGGTCAAGTTTTTGCCTCCAAATACCACTCTCTTGCAGCCCATGGCCAGGGGTTTCTTTTCAAAATCAAAAAATTACACAAAAGCTATGTTTAAAAAGTGTTTTTGTAGTGACCACAGACACCGACTGATGAGAGAGTTTTGGAGAGATCACTTTAGCCCCTCAATTGTGTAAACATTTAGTAAGGCTTGGGAGGGAGTGCTAAGGGCCCTTTAAAACTCTGCTTGGAAAAAAAATGGGCCAAAAATGTGTAGACAAAAGGGTTTTGGGGAAGGTTGAGGCAACCCCTGAGAGGTATCCCGTTGTGGAAAAATCGTGGCATTGGGGAAGCCCTTTGGGGGTTGGAGGTTAGTGGGGAGGATGTGGAAGATTGGTGGAGGAGGACTGTGGCTGGCTGCCAGTTTTGGGGTAGAGGGGGGTGTAGGGACTCGCGGGTGGGGGAAAACTTAAATTGTTTTGGCGGCTGGGAAATTTTGGGGTTTGGGAATTTGGCGGGGGGAATTCATGAATGTGTGAACCCACGAAGTTGAAAACGTGAAAAAACCATGATGAGCTGCAAGATCTCTTCAACAGCAAGAGGCCAGACCTGAGGAAAATGCTTCGGAGGGGGGGGATAAGAAATTTAAGAAGTTGCCTATCAAAGTTTAAAGGAAATGGGCAAAGGGGTTAAAGTGAAACCTTTTTTGATGAAAATCCCCTCACTAGCTATTGCAAGCCGTGTTGGTGATATTACAGAAAATTTTTGTGAACCTTTTTAGGAAAGTCAAAAAAGGAACAGAGGAAAGGCCTCTATGGCAGTTTTTGTGCGAAGAGGTCCAGTGACTGTCAAGGGCCCTGTGGCATTAACCCTTTGGGGTTTCGGCCGTATAGTACGGTTATGCCCAGGGTTTTTGCGTATAGTCGTCTATTTCTAGTGCCCTAATCTAGTGGGAAAAGTGGTAGGCCTCATATAAAGAATGGGTCTATGGGTCGTTGTGAGTATAAAAAAAAACCCTGCAGCACACAGTGCATGAAAAAAAAAAAACTTTGACAGTTTTTTTGGAAAATAAAAAGCGACTTTGCACTGTATTTTTGTGTGGTATTTATTTTTTGCTTTTTCTAGTTTTCTTGTCTCTTTATAGAAGGGAAAGACATATTACGAAATTGAGATGTTTTTTGATGGTTTTTACAATGAAAATCCCTTGAAATTGAGCTCAAATTAGCGAAATTTTAAATTTTTACCAAAGTTCAAAAGTAAAAAAATGCTAAGCGCCCTTACACTCAACTGGTGGTCTAAATTCTTTACAAGTGCGCTGTATTATTTTCCCATTTCACACCAATGCAGAGTCTGTATAACAGAAAAATCTTTATTTTTTTGAGAAAAAAATTGAAGTGGAAAGAAAGAAATATAAGGGGGGCCTGGGGTGTGATCATAAAACAGAAAACTTGTTATTTTTGCCGGGAAAATTTTCTTTCTTGTTTATTCGGGGACCCTATTCAAAAAATTGGTTTTTTGGGAAATTTGTGTGAAATTGGAAAAATTGGGAAATTTTCTAAACCACTTTATTGGATGTTGAATTCGGTAAATGGGTGGTTTCTTGTACCTTTTCAATGCAAAAAATAGTTCTGGAAATGAATTTTGTGATGTCTTGGAATTGGGCCCAAGAATAGAGTCAAATGGGCAAAATACCCAGCGTAAAATGTCGAGCCACTAATTCGCGAGAGAAAATTCCGTAAAATTTTCTAACAAATTTCATACTTTTGGTGTATTTGATCGGGAAAAGTTCTCTATCTTTTCTTAAAAAAAATAATTTTTTTTTTTTTTTAATTTTTGGGCCGACCCCGAGAAAAGTCTGGAGGGGACCCGTCGACCCCCAAAGGGGAACCCCCCAGGGTCCCAAGGCAAAAAAACTGAAGTGGTGCTCCGTGTCCCAAAAAATTTTGAAAAAAAAAAAATTATTTTTTTTTTACAGAATTAAAGAGCATATTTTTTGGAAAGGGAATAAGACAAAAAAAAAAAAAAAGTCAGTACTTACCGAGTACAGTTCCAAGAAGTTTGTCAAAATGATGGGTGGCGGAACCCTCGACGAATTCCACATACCGCATTCATTTTTGCGGTTTTTAAAATTTTTTTCTTTTCTTTTCCCTTTTTTTTCTATTCCCACGAACATTTTTGGGGCCCAAGAGACCAATACTGTAATAATGTTTTTATAAATACTGTATTGAAACAATAACCACACTAAAGTTTCATTTATTGTTTCCACTGTTGTTACAAAAAAACATGCACAAAAACTTGATAATATAATGTTCTATCATATATTTACTATTTACATCATGGACATGGGTTTTTGAATGCTGGAGCTTGTGGAATCCTTGAAACAAGGCACCATGCACAGAGGCAACTTACTTCCCCATAAAAACCGAGTGTCTTTGCGTCTTTGTTGCCGTCGTTTTTTTTGTCACAGCGATGCATCTCTTCTGAGCAAATTTTCCCGGTTGAAGGAAGTTGTATTATGAAATGTCACCTTTCCCCCCTCAAACATTGGGTTATCCCGAGTAATTCGAGGGCCTTGTGTATAGAGGTGTTCTTACCGGTACTTCTTTTGATTGTCTGACAACAGCAAACAAAAATTTACATACGGTGGTCTGTTGCCGTCTTTTTTGGACTATTATATGCATTGAGCTTTAAATGTCCCTGAGATGGGGGAAAATTTCCTGTACACTTGTAAATCTTACGAACACAGTCAACAAAACCCAATTGATGTCAGAAAATTTTTAACCAAGCGCTTTTTTGTGTTAATCAACACTGTCACTGGTTTTCGAATATTCATTAGTCACTAATCAACTTTGCCCCTGTCTTGCATTTCATTACGGGGGAAGGTTGTCAAACAATGTGAATTTCGTTTGTATGCCCCCGTTTTGCCATGAGTCATTGGAGTAAACACCCGACGTATCCAAGAGCGCCTGCTTGAGCCCGGGGGTATGTTTAGATTAGAACGCCGTGCCCACACATCGTCTTGTTCCTCGATGAAATAACCGAGTAAGGGGTTGGTACCAGTTTCGGTCTAATGTATGCCCCCTTTCCAAGTAAGAGCCTATGTTTTACTAGTCACCTGAGTACCCCCTAAAATCTTGGGATTTTTAATGTTTTATTCCTGTGTAACAACAAAATCCCAAAACCCAAAGGGCCCCTGTCACAATCACAGGTCAAACAGTTTTTTCCAAAACGTTTCCTCTTGCTCGGTTATTTTCTGCTTGAATGAGGTCTCCTTTGAAAAAATCAAAGACTCGTCAATTTTAAAAATTTTTGATGGATAAAAAAATATATTGAAAATTTTGTTTGAGAAAATGAAAACATTTCTATCTTGTATAACCCGCATTCTGTTTGCGGTTTTGTCAGAGAAGTGCAAAATACGAGAGTAAGATAAACCTGTTACTGGTATGATTTACTGAAGACCGGGGTGAAATTAGCCGATCTGTGGACCGTATGCTTTTTTTTTTAGTTTACACACGAGGATAAGCTTTTGTTTCAAAAAGCAAAAACATTTCTGCAACAGTGTCTTTTCCCCCTGTGTAGCTTTACTGTGGTGATAAGATGTATTTTCCATGGTGTACTCAAAATACTTTTTACTTTCCCTGACATGTTTCCTCAATGGTGGCAAAGAAAAATTTAAAGAATTCCAGTTCATTGGCGTGGTTCCAAGGGGACATAGGGAGAATTCCACTTTTAGAGTCACAAAGTGGTGAGGTTGGGAACAAAATTGGGGTTTTGCTGCCAACCCAATACGGTTTGCTGGTGGAAGGACATATAGGCTGGGGGTGCGGGTGGTTTGGGGGTTGTGGTGGGTGGTGGTGCGTTGCTTTGTCCTTGAACTGACAAGTCAGCAGCGTGGGCCCAGCGTGGGCTGGGAGGGCATGCATGGCGGTGCCACTACCATCCCACAACCCCTCCACTGATGTCGGGTCTTCCTGCCAATGTAGCCACCATCCTCACTTTCATACCTAAAACTGGGTAGGGCCCGGGATGTACTGGGATGTACTCCATCCCCCGGGGACGCATAGGGTACATACCCCAGCGTAGCGGCGGCGAACATTTCCGACGGTTTTTTGGTGAATATGATTCCTCACTATACTTTCTCGAATGATGTGAGCGCAATAAAATCACCAAACCCCGGGGACTATCATATATTACTGAAGTCAGAGGGCCCGGCCACACGAAATATTAGTTTTCTCTTGCGTTAGGAACAACCGACCGTGAGTCACGAGTGCCCACACCAGAGTTAGAAGGTTGGGTGTCTGGGTTTTCTGCACTTTTCGATATCTGGGCATTCCTTTCGGTCATAACTGATCAAAGCCGTAGAATTGTCTTCATTTCCAGTTCCTCACTGTCAAAATCAGATAGGAAAAAGGGGAGTCCCAATTTTCCGGGGAGTGAGAGTGACTTGCGAGGGCTGGGAACAGGGTAACTGAGCCGGCGTTCCCACAATGTTGTGGGGCCTAGATTTTTTTTTTTTGGTGCACACCCCCCCCGAGATCCGTTCTTCCATGTAGGCCCCATGAGCGGTTTTTTGCGCTAAATTTTATGGCGTTGAATTTTTGGCATAGACTCGGTTTGGACATCAAAATGAAACCTAGATTAGGGACGGACCCCAAAAGGGGTTAAAAAAGAAGGGGGGAAATAACCCCCGGAAAAGGCCTTGCCACCTCAAGTCCTAAGGAAGGGTATTCCCTTCTAACCATTAACAATTCACACTCTCCCCCCCTCCCCCTCCCCTCAATCATCACAGATTTCAATAAAGGTAGGTGTGTTTGTGTGTTTAAAATTAATATTTCATGGGTAAAATTTTTTTTTTTATACTTTTGGGGGGTTTGCATGGATTAATTTTTTTCCATATTTCTTATGGGGAAAATTAATTCAGCTAACGATAATTCATCTTAACGTTTAGCTTTCAGGAAACGAATTTAAAACGTTAGTGGGGGCCACTGTATAATTTTGGGTTTCTCCCCCGCCTGCTTTCCCAAGGGATTAAAATTTCGGGAAAACCCTTCGAGCGTCCCAGTAATTGAGGTGTTTTTTTTCCCCTTTATGAGGGCCAGGGAAGGGTTTTCTCTGTACTTTTTAGGTCAGAAATTTTTCACCGGGCCTTAAAAGGGTGTGTTAGGGGTTGCGGGAAAATTTTCCCTTGCCTAGATAGAACAAGGACCTAAAAGAGGTCTTTCAGGGTTAGGCACCCCTAGTTTTGAAGGTTTCATTATCCACCCTTTGTATTTTTCTAGCAGATGCGTTTGGGATACAATGTTATGGTCCTTAAAGGGTTTGGACCCTCCGCCCTTGTTTAAAAAACTCCCACCCCCTTACCTATACCACTCTCAAATTTTATCCCTACCTCCCCTACAGTATTTGTCCCTCGGGATCAAACCACGGCAACCACCTCCCAACCTTTAAAAAACCGAACAAAAAAAGTTTTGCTGTGGATGATCCCCAAATTCCCTTTTACCAGAGAGGGGGCCCCAGGGGGGCCCCAGGTGGCTAAAGCTCCCCCCCTTCACCCAAAAAGGAGGGGCCCGGGTTCAATTCCCGGCGGGGGGAAAAACATTTCGACCCCGTTTCCTTAAAACCTCATTATTTTGGGTAATTTGTTCATGACTGAACCTTGTATGGGGAGTGGGCGGGATTCTTTTACCCTGAACTTCCATGATTGGGGCCCAAGATTACTGGAGTTCTTTACCTTTGAAACTAGTTCAGTATCAAAAACTTTGGGGCCCAGTCATGGCCCCTTATGTCCCTTGGGAAATTTTTTGGGGGATACTGCCCACGGATGGGTATGGGGGGGGCCCAAAATTAAAGATATTAAAAAAAACCCTCTGTGTGTGTGTGGGGTGTGTGTGTGTGTGTGTGTGTGTGTGGTGGTGTGTGTGTGTGTGTGTGGTGTGTTTTGTGTGGCATGCAAAGGAAACGAAACCCTTTATTCGAGCATGTACACACCCTCATTTACAGGCTATCCCCCCCCAACCCGGGAAACCGGGTTGCTAAGGTTGTTTGAGGGGGCCCCCGTCATTAAAATCTAGTGACCAGGTTCTAGCCAATAAAAAGTGGTTTTGGCAATTGCAGAGGTTATGGGGGTTTACCCCTCCCCGGGGCTGCCCTTGTCATTCCCATTTAGAGCGGGTTTTTGAACCCAGGGGTTGGCTGTCTTTTTGGCTTCTTTTTTCTGCCTTGCTTCCCTGAAGGCACTATACTTATCCTTACTTAGTGTACATTTTGCTGTTCTAAATGGTAAAGGGAAATTATGTCTAAACTTTTTCTGTGATTTTTATTTTGCCCCCTTTAAAACCCCCGGGAAAACGGGTCTTTTTGGATCCTGGGTTGTAATATGGGTGGGCCGGGTTTCCGAGAGCTGGAGCTGGACTTAGAGAAACGGTTGGGGCTTAGGGTGGGAAGCTCGTAGGGGAAACATTGGGGCAGCTTGCTTTTGGGATTGCATTGGTTTTTGCCAACCCCTTTAAAAATTTTGCGTTTTCAGTTGCTTTATGGTCAGCCTTGCTATTGGGGGATGTTCAACAGCTCTTTATAGTTGTTCGGTGTGCTCGTTTCGCTCGGTCAATTTTCTAAAAACAGTGTTAGCGGGCTGGAAATTGTTTCCCACAAATTTTGTGGGGCAGTTGTTATGCCTTTTTGGGTGTGGAGAATTTTGCAGTCGGTTTGCGATGCGTATTCTGCAATCGTCCCTTTTGCATAGCAAAGTTTTTGTTCTCCCAAAATTAACGTGTTACGTTGGGGCCATTTTTTGAAATCGTACGGGCATACCCGAATAATTTTATGCCCCCTTGCGAGTCAGCGTTTTGGTTTGTCGGCATATACTTTGCAAAACCTTTACCAAAAATTTTGTCCCTACAGCGTTTTTGGGAAAAATTTGCTCGTTCCATTGGCATTAAAAAATAAACGAAATTTCACAATGCGAACTGCGGTTCACTAAATTGTAAAAAATTTTGAAAAAGAGAGGGCCCACATCAGACCCCTTCCCTTTTCGGGAGTTTGGCAAAAACACTATGTTTCTCCCCAGGGGGAAAAGATGAACACCTACGGGGGAAAAAATTGGTAATTTAAGTGCAGCTGGGTTGCCCTCAAGGTGAATCTTTTTGTCATTGGCCTTGAGTGGCAAAAATCATTTTTGAGCAAACTGGGGAACAGGGGCATTCGCAAGGGAAAAAAATTTTGGGATAGGGAAAGAGAAAGGAGGCATTTTTTTTGAATTCTGTAAATGATTTTTTTACAAAAAAGCATTTACAGTTTTTTCCCCCCATTTCAATGAGGCCGAACCAGAACAATTTTTTCGAAAGCTTCAAAAATCAGGCTCGGCCTTGAGGGGGCCGGAAAAAGCATTGGGCACGTTGGTTTTTTACAGATTATTGGGGTAAGGGCAAAAGGAATTTAGGGTCAGTAAAAAATGCGCTGAATTTTCTGTTTATCAAGTAGTAAAGGGACCACGGTTTTGGGGAGCTTATACATGTATCCCAGCCAAATAAAAAAAAAATTTTTTTAAGCTGGGCGGGAAGGAAACAGCTTGGTCAATCCCTAGTGGACTTTGTGAGACAGAAAACCCAAAAAGCTTTTACCAGTGGTAAAAGGCAAGGGGTTTCTCTACCTTTGAGGGGGCGGGTAAAGTTTATTTGGAAACCTGCTGGAGTCTGTGGGCCAGGGGGTTCGGGGTCTTTTTTGCAGGATCGTGATTAACCACTGTATTGGAGGAAAGCCAGGTTGGTGATACCTTCAAAAACAAACCGCTCCTTGCCGAGGGGGTCCCGTCTTTTTTTTCAACGGGCCGGGCCCCATGAGCAGGGGGATCGTAAACCCTTTGGGAAATTGAAGTGCCAGGGGGAGGGGAAACGTTCCCATCGGGCCAAAAAAGTCCCCTGGTGAGCCACGTTTCTCAATTTTATGGTCCACCTGGGGAGAGGAAAACTACTCATGGTGCATCTCGAAAAACAGTATCCAGGGAAAAACACCAGCCAGAACGACCCCCATTTACGTCCCCAAGGAGAAAAGGGGGCCAACCCTGTCTCTGTTTTCCCGGAAATTTAAAGTGGGGCCCAATCCGTCCCAACTCCCCCCAAATAAACCCCAACCCTTTGGGAAAAATCTCAATACCCCTAGTAACATGCCCCCCTAGAGAAGTAGAAAAGGTATGGCCCCTTATTATTGAAAGTTTTTTTTCCCCATTCAGGAAAATCAGAAACAACCCGAAGTAAAGACCTTTGGATATGGGCATATTGCTCACTTGTAAGAGAAGGAAAATTCCCCTTTTTAGAGAACAATTCCTTTTAAAATTTCCCCTGGTTTTTTTTAGAAAACATTTGGGAGGGGCTTTTATATTCTGTCCTTTGCATAAAATTTATGTACAGTTTCAAATATTTCATGGGTTTCTTGAGTTTTAGGTGTTTCAAAAGGTTTCCCCCCTGAAAGATGCCAAATTTTTTTACTGGGTAAAAAACATTAAAATGATTTGTTTCGTGTCTGAACCCAAATGGTAATTCTTCTCCGGTGTTGGCCATAAACTCGGGTAACATCCCCAAAGGGTTTGGCTGGAGAGAAGGTTTCCTTCCTTTGGGGGACTCCCATCTCGGAATGCCACGTTGTTTTTTATGAGGCACACCGGCCGGGGGCCTCGTAAAACAAGTTTAAAGACCCCCATCAAAACCCCCCCTATTCCCAGGGGGGTTTCAGGATTTTTCCAGGGTGTCTCTGTTTCCCTGCCGAGGGACTGTCCTTCCCGGAGGAAAAAACGAAAAGCCCTTTTTTTAAAATCCCCTTTTTTTAGGAAACCATGGGGGAAATCCTCTTTGGGGCATTCCCGGGCAAGTATTTAAGTTAATAACGATTTTTGGGTCTGCACTTGGGGAAAGGAAAGGGGTAGGGGCCGGGCCCAAATTTTATGAAGGTTAGTGGTTCCAACCCCAAATTTAGACCCCCAAATACTAAATTAGCTATAATACTTTTATTAGGAGGTCACTTAGGGAAATTTCAAAAACCTTGTTTTAGAATCACAAAAGAATTTTTTTGGCCCAAAAATTAAAAAAAGATGTGAAAAAATCATATTAGGTGTTGGAGGAAAAGTCGCAAGTAGGGAAAGCTGGCATTCCCTTAAAACCCGCAACCCCTCCCCTATTTCCCGCTGATGGGGGGAACCTTTTTTCAGATTTAAATTTTAGATTGAGTAGGTCCCTTTCCTAGGTCAAAGTCTTTGGAAAAACAATTTATTTTTCGATTATGGGTAAAAAAACCAGATTTCCTTAAGCAATTCCCAAATTGCAGTATTAATACTAAAGTTTATAAGTTTTGTTTACAATAATGTTTTATCACTGATTTCTTTATTTCTTAGTTAAATTTAAGTTAATTTTTTTTTTAAACCAGCCCGTAATGCTATGCATATAAGTGGCTTTGGCATCTGTTTACCCGTATTTTTTTGCCCCCTTTTATGTATGCTTTAAAAATTTCTAAATAAATAAAAAAAAATAAATAAAAAAAATAAATTCATTTCTTGTTTTGGCATTTCCTTAAAAAATATCCAAAGTGATCCCAAAGGGAAATAAATTTACTGCCCCAAAACATTTAGGGAAGTATTAAAATAGGTTGGGATAAACCACAATTATCCACTGCTATCATCCTCAGTCCCCCGGCGCCTTGGAAAAAAGGGCCATCAGACATTAAAAAACTATGATGGAACTTTTTATTTCACTTTTTTCCCACAGACTGGGATGAAACATACCTTTTTTGTGCTCTTTAGTCGGGGGAGACGGTTCAAGGGCTACAGGGTATAGTCCGTTTGAGTGTTTTTTGGGCCCCCAAGTACGAGGTCCTCTTTTTGGGGGCTCCCAAAAAAGGATTTGGGTGGGAGAAGGTTTTGTCGGGCACTCTACAACCCGTCTTCCAAAGGTTTTCAGGTGGCACGTTTAGTTTGCAAAGGTAACCCAAAGGGCGGCCCCAAAGTAAAAATTAAAAGAGGTATGACAGAAGTGCCCCAAAATTTTTGCTTTCCTTTTCCCTCCAGGAGACAAGGGGGTTGGTGCCGGGAAACCTTACCCGGGCCCACCTTTAAAGCTAGATTTTTAAAAGGGGGCCCAGGGAGATTGTAAGTAGATTATCTGATGTAAATTTTGTGGAGCTCCCCTTGGGTAAGACCTCAAAAAACTAAAATTTACCACATAATTCCCAAATTAAAAACTTTTTTTTACCCGATAAAAATCCCAGTTTTGATTCTGTCCTCTACCTCTGAGGCGGGTTTGGGTTCTTTTTCACTTTATCTCTTTAAAAATTTAAAATTAAAAATTTCCAAAAATTTTGTCCCCCTCAAAAGGGTCCCAGCCCTTTTTTTGGAAAGGGCTATTTTGAAACGCAAGCAAAAAAATTTAACTGATTCTAGTCATATCCTAAAATTTTTTCGGGATTTTGGGCCCAAAAAAAAGTCGGGTTGGTTATCATGATGTAGATGTTGGGAAAAATCTAAACCAATTAAAATCTCCCCCCACAGAGCTAATCCCCGAAAAGCAAAGGTTTCTTTTAGCAGGAAGTAGAATTTTTTGTTAAAGCATGGGTTTTGTGGGGGGTCATTTTAGTCCATGGGCTTCACCGGGAAACCTTTGTGAAGAAGGCTGAAAGGGGGGTTTTTATTTTGTACAGACTAAATGTAAGGTGAAAGAGGTCACAATTACAGATGTTAAACCCCCTTCCTCGTTTTGGGTTACGTTTAAATTTACTTTTGGGGGAAGGCTACTTTTGTGTCCAAGTTTGATCTCCTTTAAAAGGGTTTCTTTCAGTACCTTTTAACGGTAAGGCGAAGGAAAACTCTGCCCCTTGTAATTCCAGGGGGGCCATTATAATACACCCTTAAACCCCCCGGAATGAAAAATTCCCCCTCTTCATTTTAGAAAAATTATCCTTCCCGGGTATTATTGGGGCTTGAAGGGGACGGCAGGTACCTAGATGATATTTTTGTGGTGCTTTTTATTTTTGGGTCAACCCCCTATTAGACTTAAGGCTCTTTTTGAGACCTTTCAGAGTTCCCATTTAACAGTTAATTTATCTATTATATGCCCTTGATCTAATACACGGAACATAAGACCCCATCTTTGACTTAAATTTTCATTTAGGTTTTGTGTACAAAGCATATATTTTTTTTATTGGTCTAAAAGTCGACCAAGTGACACTGCGGATACAGCCAGTGATAACCAAATAATACAAACCTTTATGGTCTACCTTTATTAGCTTAATTTATACTTCAGTTACTATATAAAAACTGCAAAACTTTACATGTAAACTAAACCTGAATAAAAACTTAATTGCGAAGCCTATATTACAACTAATTTATTATCACAGACGTGGCACTTAATGTTGTAAGTTACAGCCAGGTAAATGGGAGGTTATGAGGCTAACTTCTGTTAAGGTTGGGCAGCTTCAGTTCCTTGGATCAAGTCCTTCATCGGCATGAAGACAGTTTTCAAGAATATTGAACTTGTAGGAACACATAAGAACCCTAACGTAAAAAAAAAAAACTTGAATATGTGGGTTATCCCATGTTTAATCTGCATAATTTTCAACAAAAGTATGGCTAGAGTTATTGTCCTTACTGCAACTACTATATAACTATATAAACATTTCGAAAAACCATAAAAAATAACCTTATAAAAGTGAAGCAGAAGAGTTGTTGTTGAGTCTGGTCGGTTATCTCAGTAATAACATCTATCATCCTCCCCTCACACTATATTCTACCAACTAAACTATTTTGTACAATTTACTATAAACAACAATATTTAAGTAAGGTTATTCAGGTACAGGCACAAATAAGTATAATTATTATGGTAACTGGTGTAAATTACCTAGGATAACCCATAAAAAAGTTTGACACAGAATTATTTCCATCGGGGTTCTTGTAATGTCTTATTTAAACCTTGAAAGTAAAACTGCTAAGTAACTCAACTACGTGAAAATCAGTTACAATAAAATAAGATATACCAGGAATAAGGTAAACGGGGTTTTTTACTTAACATTAGATACTACCAGTAATAAGTACGTGTGTTTCCCTGGAGTTACCTGGAGAGAGTTTCGGGGGTCAACCCCCCCCGGGGCCCCCGGTCTGTGACCAGGCCTCCTGGTGGATCACCCCCTGATCAACCAGGCTGTTGCTGCTGGCTGCACGCAAACAAACGTACGAGCCACAGCCCGGCTGATCAGGAAACTGACTTTAGGTGCTTGTCCAGTGCCAGCTTGAAGACTGCCAGGGGTCTTTTGGGTAATCCCCCTTATGTGTGCTGGGAGGCAGTTTGAACAGTCTCGGGCCCCTGACACTTATTGTATGGTTCTTAACGTGCGGTGACACCCCTGCCTTTTCATTGGGGGATGGTGCATCGTCTGCCAAGTCTTTTGTTTTTCGTAGTGAGTGATTTTCGTGTGCAAGTTCGGTACTAGTCCCTCTAGGATTTTCCAGGTGTATATAATCATGTATCTCTCCCTCCTGCGTTCCAGGAATACAGGTTTAGAAACCTCAAGCGCTCCCAGTAATTGGGGTGTTTTATCTCCGTTATGCGCGCCGTGAAAGTTCTCTGTACATTTTCTAGTCAGCAATTTCACCTGCCTTGAAAGGTTTCTTTTTAGAGTGCAGAATATTCCAGCCTAGATAGAACAAGTGACCTGAAAGTGTCATCATGGGCTTGGCCTCCCTAGTTTTGAAGGTTCTCATTACCATCCTGTCATTTTTCTAGCAGATGCGATTGATACAATGTTATGGTCCTTGAAGGTGAGATCCTCCGACATAATCACTCCCAGGTCTTTGACGTTGGTGTTTCGCTCTATTTTGTGGCCAGAATTTGTTTTGTACTTGAGAAGATTTTAAATTTTCCCCATGTTTACCATATCTGAGTAATTGAAATTTCTCATCGTTGAACTTTATATTGTTTTCTGCAGCCACTGAAAGATTTGGTTGTTTTCCGCCTGGAGCCTTGCAGTGTCTGCAATGGAAACACTGTCATGCAGATTCGGGTGCATCTGCAAAGGAAGACACGGGGCTGTGGCTGACATCCTTGTCTATGTCGGGTATGAGGATGAGGAACAAGATGGGAGCTAGTACTGTGCCTTGTGGAACAGAGGGTTTTCACCGTAGCTGCCTCGGACTTTACTCTGTTGACGACTACTCTTTGTGTTCTGTTAGTGAGGAAATTATAGATCCATCGACCGACTTTTCTGTTATTCCTTTAGCACGCATTTTGTGGCTATTACGCCATGGTCACACTTGTCGAAGGCTTTTGCAAAGTCTGTATATATTACATCTGCATTCTTTTTGTCTTCTAGTGCATTTAGGACCTTGTTTGTAGTGATCCAATAGGTTGAGACAGACAGGAGCGACCTGTTCTAAACCCATGTTTCCCTGGGTTGTGTAACTGATGGGGTTTCTAGATGGGTGGTGATCTTGCTTCTTAGGACCCTTTCAAAGTTTTTTATGATTTTGGGATTTTTAGTGCAAATTGGCCCTGAAATTTTCTTTGCTTTTGTTTTAAACTGCCCCCTTTGTGGAGGGGGGCTAGTCGTTTTTTTTATAACTGGGGGGACAAAAACCCCCGTGCCCATCTCCCTCTCCTTTGGAGGAAAAAGGGCCCTCGTGATGGGGGCCATGCAGTTTTTTTAATGAACACAGAGTTCCATGAGTCGGGCCCCGGGGCAGAGTGCATGGGCATGTATTTATCGCCCCGTTCGAAGCAAATTTTCGCAGGAAAAACGGATAGGCCCTTGGGTTTAATCAAAATTTTTGTGGCTCTCTCAAAAAAAATTCATTTTGATCTTTGACTCCAATCTGGTTGCGGGTTGCTAAAAACCGAGTCATATTGGGGCTTTAGTAGCTCACCCATTTCCCGGGTGTCCCTCTGGTAGGACCCACTACTGATTTTTTCTTTTAATACATTTTTATTAATTTTATTCAAATTTGCTCCTTTATTTTAGCTGTAAATATCTAACTGTATTTCAAAAAACCACTTGTTTTAAAAAAATTAAAGGGGCTATTAGATGCTTAATGTAAAAAAGAATTATCTATTTTTTAATAATCCCTTTTTCTTTCAATTTTTTTTCAATTTTAGATTAATCACGGGGTCTTTGTCATAAGTCTAGTTGTAAATTCAATATAAATCTTTTATCATTTTTTCTCCCGAAAATCTAGTTTGTAAAATTTTCTCTCATCCTAGGGTTACAGACATAGATTTTCCCGATTTAAACTTTTTTTCAAAAAGAATTTCACCCAATCAACCAGTAAAATTTTAATTTTCTAAAAGAGCTACCCAACAAAGACATTAACCCGTGCAAACAATAATATAACCATCTGTAAAAATCAGGGATTGTAACCTTATAGAGAATAAACCTTTTAATTTGAATTTTTAATTTTAATCTTTAACTACAATGTAGATCCCCTTTAGCAAAAAATTATGAGACCTTCCCCAGCATTGCTCAAAACCCTCATTTTCCCAAAAAAACAAACAACACACTCAAAGAAACCTGGCTTAAGCCCGATATTAAAAGATTTCCCATAACCATTCCCGGCTACATGGCCATATACAACGTAAACAGACCAGCAAGGGGAGGAACAGCTATATACTGGGTCAAAACAACTCAAATGAAAACAAAAAATCTTGCACAAGGGGCGAACATGGAGAATATATTTTTACCCAAAATTTTAAAACAAAAAACCTGCAAAAACCCTCAACAGTTTTTAAACCCCCCAAAAGAGTACCACAGTCAAAAAAAATTTTTCATTT
>NW_026480389.1:0-30762 GCF_026875155.1 Cherax quadricarinatus | reverse complement strand
TTTCCTTCCAGCAATGAAGTACTTTTTCAGTAGCTATGGTAGTTTATGTTTCCCTTTCCCGCGGGAGAAGTATTGGTTCAGTGTATGTAGTTTTTTGGTTTCCTTCCCGCGGGGACTGAAGTCCTAGTTCAGTAGCTATGGTAGTTTTATGGGTTTTTCCTTCGGCAGGACTGAAGTCACTATGGTTCGAGTTTGGGTGTTTTATAGGTTTCCTTCAGCAGGTGAAGTCCCTATGGTTCATTAGCTATGGTAGTTTTATAGGTTTCCTTCTAGCAGGACTGAAGTCAGGCTGATTCTGTAGCTATGGTAGTTTTATAGGTTTCCTTCCAGCAGTAGTGAAGTCACTTGGTTCAGTAGCTATGGTAGTTTTATGGGTTTTTCCTTCCAGCGGACTAAAAGTCACATGGCTCAGTAGCTATGGTAGTTTTTGGGTTTCCTTCCAGCAGGACTGAAGTCACTATGATTCAGTAACTATGGTAGTTTTATAGATTTCCTTCCAGCAGGACTGAAGTCACTCTGGTTCAGTAGCTATGGTAGTTTTATAGGTTTCCTTCCAGCTGGACTGAAGTCACTATGGTTCGGTAGCTATGGTAGTTTTATAGGTTTCCTTCCAGCAGGACTGAAGTCACTCTGGTTTAGTAGCTATGGTAGTTTTATAGGTTTCCTTCCAACAGGACTGAAGTCACTCTGGTTCAGTAGCTATGGTAGTTTTATAGGTTTCCTTCCTGCAGAACTGAAGTCACTATGGTTCAGTAGCTATGGTAGCTTTATAAGTTTCCTTCCAGCAGAACTGAAGTCACTATGGTTCAGTAGCTATGGTAGTTTTATAGGTTTCCTTCCAGCAGAACTGAAGTCACTATAGTTCAGTAGCTAGGGTAGTTTTATAGGTTTCCTTCCAGCAGAACTGAAGTCACTATGGTTCAGTAGCTATGGTAGTTTTATAGGTTTCCTTCCAGCAGAACTGAAGTCACTATGGTTCAGTAGCTATGGTAGTTTTATTGGTTTCCTTCCGCAGGACTGAAGTCACTATGGTTCAGTAGCTATGGTAGTTTTATAGGTTTCCTTCCAGCAGGACTGAAGTCACTATGGTTCAGTAGCTATGGTAGTTTTATAGGTTTCCTTCCAGCAGGACTGAAGTCACTATGGTTCAGTAGCTATGGTAGTTTTATAGGTTTCCTTCCAGCAGGACTGAAGTCACTATTGTTCAGTAGCTATTGGTAGTTTTATAGGTTTCCTTCCAGCAGAGATTGAAGTCACTATGGTTCAGTAGCTATGGTAGTTTTATAGGTTTCCTTCCAGCAGGACTGAAGTCACTATGGTTCAGTAGCTGTGGTAGTTTTATAGGTTTCCTTCCAGCAATACTGAAGTCACTATAGTTCAGTAGCTATGGTAGTTTTATAGGTTTCCTTCCAGCAGATCTGAAGTTCACTATGGTTCAGTAGCTATGGTAGTTTTATAGGTTTCCTTCCAGCAGGACTGAAGTCACTATGGTTCAGTAGCTATGGTAGTTTTATAGGTTTCCTTCCAGCAGGACTGAAGTCACTATGGTTCAGTAGCTATGGTAGTTTTATAGGTTTCCTTCCAGCAGAACTGAAGTCACTATGGTTCAGTAGCTATGGTAGTTTAAAAGGTTTCCTTCCAGCAGACTGAAGTCACTATGGTTCAGTAGCTATGGTAGTTTTTATAGGTTTCCTTCCAGCAGGACTGAAGTCACTATGGTTCATAGCTATCTGGTAGTTTTATAGGTTTCCTTCCAGCAGGACTGAAGTCACTATGGTTCAGTAGCTATGGTAGTTTTATAGGTTTCCTTCCAGCAGACTGAAGTCACTTGTCATTGCTTAGGTAGTTTTAATGGTTTCCTTCCACAGGCCCTGAAGTCATTGGTTCAGTAGCTATGGTAGTTTTATAGGGTTTCCTTCAAAGCAGGCTGAAGTTCACTATGTTCATAGCTAGGTAGTTTATAGTTTCCTTCCAGCAGGACTGAAGTCACTATGGTCAGTAGCTATGGTGGGTTTTATAGTTTCCTTTTCCAGCAGGATAAAGTCACTGGTTCAGTAGCATGGTAGTTTTATGGGTTTTCCTTTTCCAGAAAGGAAGTCACTATGGTTTTTTGCTGGTATTTTATAGGTTTTTCCTTTCCAGAGGAGGGGAAGTCACTTGTTCATACATGTTTTTTTTTGGTTTTCCTTCCAGCAGAACTAAGTCCAAGGGTTAAAATTACTATGGTGTTTTATAGGTTTCCCCGGGAACTAAGGGGCCCAAAAATTTTTTATAGCTATGTTTTTTTTTTTGGGGGTTTTGGGGTTTAAATTTAACTATGGTTTTATAGTTTCTTTTAAGGTTTTTTAGAAAAAACTTGGTAAAGTTTTTGGTTTTTAAGGGGTTTTTTTAAAGGGAAATTTAAGCCTATTTTTTTAACCTTCAAGGAAAAAAATAATGGTTTTTGTAGAGGTATTTTTAAGGTTCCCCTTTCCCAGGGGGTTTAAGGCCCTTGGGTGAATTTTTTTAAGGTTTCCTTTAGCAGAAAAAAATTTGGTTTTATTTTGGGTTTTAAGGTTTTTTCCCAGATTTTTGGATTTTTTTTTATTTCCCTTAAATAATTTTTAAGGTCAACTTTTTGGGAAAATTTTTTTTTTTTTTTTTTTCTGGGAACTAGGGTGTTTTTTTTTCCCTAGAGTTTAAAGAACCCGGGGGCCTTGGTTTTTTTATGGGTTTCCCCCAAACAAAAAATTTTGGTATTTTTTGGGTTTTTAGTTTTTTTTAAAAAAGGGCAACATTTAAAGGGTTTTGGTTTTTTTAAAGGCCCAGGGTTAATTTTTAAGTTTTTTTTTAAAAAACTGAAAAGCCCCTTTTTTAAGATATTAGAATTTTTGGGAAAAAAGTTTTGGGTTTTTTTTTTTGGGTTTTTCCCCGGGGGTAAGTATTGGTTTTCTTTTTATGGTTTTTTTAAAGGTTTTTTTCCAAAGGCTAGGGATTTTATGGTTTTTTGGGGGGGCCGGGAAAGATGGCCCCTTTTGGGGTTTTTAAGGTTTTTAAAATTTTCCCTTGGCTGGGGTTTTTTTTTTTTTTTTTTTCCCCCCCCCGGGGTTGGGGGGCCCTGGAAGTTTTTTTAATTTTTTCCCCCTTGGGGGAAATTTTTTTCCAAGGCAGGAGTTTTTTTTTTTTACAAGGGGGGGTTTATAGGTTTTCTTTTGGGAGAAAAATTTCCCCCCCAAAAGCTTGGTATTTTAGGTTTTTAAGGTTTTAAAGCCACGGCAGGAAAATTTTTTTAATTTTTTGAAAGGGGGAAAGTTTTTTTTTCCCGGTGTTTTTATTTTTCCCCACGGGAAAACCCCTTTGTTTTTTTGGGGTATTTTTGGGGGTTTCCAAGGTATAGTAGGGTGTTTTTTTGGTTTTGGGGTTTTAGTTTCCCCTTTCGGGCAAAATTTATTTATTTTTTTTTTGGGAAATAAATTTTTCCCTTTTTTTGGGGGTTTTATTTTTTTTTCCCTTGCAGGGAGGGGTTTTTTCAGGTTTTTAAATTTTTTTAATTTTTTCCAAAATTTGGTAGGGTTTTTTTCCTTGGGGGGGGTTTGGGGGGTTTTTTTTCAAAAGAAAATTTTTTTTTATGGTTTTTTCCAAGGGTAAAAGTATAGGTTTTAAAGTAGGGTTTTTATTTTTTTCTTGAAAAAAGGGGGGGTTTTTTTTATTTGGGGAAAGGTTTTTGGGCCAAAAAACCTTTGGTTAGTTTTTATTTTTTTGGGGGAAAAAAAAATAAACCTATGGTTTGATGGGGTTTTTTATAGGCCCCCCCCCCGGAAACTTTGGGTTTTTTATATTTTTTTTGGGGAAAAAAAATTTTGGTTTCGGGGTAGTTTATTTTTTAAAATTTTTTTAGAGGGTTTTTTTAAAAAGGTTTTCCCTTTCCCGGGATAAGTTTTTTTCAGAGGATGGTTTTTTTTATTTTTTTTTGGGGGGGGGTAAAGTTAGGTTTTCGGGAAAAATTGGAGTTTTTTTTTTTCCCAGGTAATTTTAATTTTTAGAAGGGAGTTTTATGGTTCTTAGCAGGGGAAAGTTATGGTTCCCTAGCGGTTTTTTTGGTTTTTGCGGGGAAAAAATTTTTTTCATAGGGGAGTTTTTTTGGTTTTTGGGCCTAAAATTTTAAAGTTTTGGGGTTTTTTAAAGGGTTTTAACCCCCAAGAAAATTTTTAGATGTGGGGTTTTTGGTTTTCCTTGGGAAATAAATTTAGTTCGAAAAATTTTTTTTATAGGCTTAAAAGGGGGGGAAATTGGTTTTTTTGGGGTTTTTGGGGATTTCCAAGGTTTTTTTATTTTAAGTTAAAAGGGTTTTTAAGGGTTTTCCTTCCAGCAGGGATAAGATATTTTTAAAAAGCTAGGTTCTTAAAAGGGGGTTTTAAGGGCCCTGGAAAATTTTTGGTTTAGTTTTTGGTTTTTCCCAACAAAAAGTACAGGTTTGTAGTATTTTTTTTTAAAAACCCCGGGGTTTTTGGGAAAGTATTAGGTTATGTTTTAGTTTTTGGGTTTTCCCCAGAGGATAAGGGCCCAGGTTAGGTTTTGGTATTTTAAGTTTTTCCAGAGGAAATTTTTAGTAGGTGTTTTTTGGGTTTTTTTCCCCGAGGGGGGGGTTAAAGGGTTTTAAGTGGGGTTTTTTAAGTTTTTTAGGTTTCCCCTTTTGGTTTAGTAGCTTTTTTAGTTTTTTATTTTTTCCCCCCAGGCTAAAAAAATTTGGTTCAGTAGAGTTTTTAAATAGGTTTTCCCCCGAGGATGAAGTCCTTTGGGTTCGAAGCTAGGTTATTTTTAGGTTTCCTTCCGGGGAAAAAAAATTTTGGTTAAAGGTTGTATTTTTTATTTAAAGGTTTCCTTTGGGGGCCCGGTTTCAAATTTTAGCTTTATGGTTTTTTTTACCCAAAACGGCCAAGGTTTCAAAGGTTGGGGTAGGTTTTTTTAGGTTTCCTTCCAAAACGAATAATTTTTTAAAAGGGGGGTTTATTTTTTGGGGGTTTTTGGGGTTTTAGGAAATATGGTTCCAAAAAGTTTTTTTTTTTTCCCAGGGGAAGGTTTTAGGTTTTTTTTGGGGGGGAATGGTTTCCCCCAAGGAAAGATAGGTTTTTTTTTTTTTGGGTTTTTTAGGTTTCCTTTTTCCCAAAGACCCTTTTTGGAAATTTTTTTGGGTTTTTAAAGTTTTTCCAAAGGAAAATTTTTAAAGGTTTTTTTTTTTTTTTTTTTAAAATTTTTGGTATTTAAATTTTTTCCCCGGGGGAAGTTTTAAACTTTGGGGTTTTGGGGGTTTTTTTGGGGGTTTTTTATATTTTCCTTAGGGGGATAAAGTTAGGTTCTGCGGGGGTTTTAATTTTAAAGGAAAAAGTTTGGTTTTTGGGGTTTTTGGGTTTCCTTCCCAGGGACTTGGAAATTTTGGGGTTTTTAAGGGGGTTTTTTTTTTTCCCCGGCCTGAAGTCCTATTGTTTGGTTTGGTTTTTATGGGTTTCCTTCCCAGGAAATGTTTTTGGGGGTTTTCATAGCTAGGTATTTTTTGGTTTTTCCCCAAGGGAATGCCCCCCCTTTGGGGTTTTTTAATTTTTTTGGGGAAAGAAATTTTTAGGGGCTTTGTAGGTTGTTTTTTGGTTTTTTAAGGGGACTAACCCCACGGTTTTCATAGGATGTTAGAAATGGTTTTTTAGGGGGACGAAGTTTTTTTTTCGTTTTTTAGTTTTTTTTCCCCAAAGGAAAAAAAAATTTTCCAGAAACTGGTGTTTTATAAATTTTCCTTCCGCAGGATAAAAGCAACTTGGGTAGTTTTTTTTTTTTTTTTTGGGGGGGGGGCTGGTCACTAGGGGGTTTTTTTTTTTTTTAATTTTTAAAATTTTCCTTGGGCGATATTTTTGGTTTTTAAAAGGGGGTTTTTTAGGTTTCCTTAAAAGAGTATTTTTATACTTTTTTTAAGGTTTCTTAACCCGGTTTTAAAGTCTTTTGGTTTTTGGGGTTTTTTAAAAGGGGGAAAAAACCCCCCAAGACTGGAAGTTTTTTTTAGGCGGGGGTTTTAAAACCCCCCTTTCGAAAATTTTTTATTTAGGTTCAAGGGCTTTTTTTTTTCCTTAGCAGTAATTTTAGGGTCAAGCAGGTTTTTAAGGTTTTTCCCAGGAATGAAAGTATAAGGGTCTTTAAGGGCTTTTTAAAAGTTCCCTTAAAGCAGTTGAAGTATTGGTTCTCCATGGATTTTTATAGGTTTTCCCTTTTTAAATTTTAAAAAATTTTTCGTAGCATTAGTTTTATGGGGTTTTTCCCCCCAGAGGACTGAAGTCACGGTTTTCAAAAGCTTGGTTTTTTATAGGTTTTTTTCCAGGATGAAGCCCCCAATGGTTAAGAGCTTTTGTATTTTTTAAGGTTTCCCTTCCAGGGGAAAGAAAACAGGGGTTTTAAAAGTTGGTTATTTTTTTTCCCTTAGAGGGAATATTTTTTTTTTTTTTAAAAATTTTGGTTTTCCTTCGATATGAGTTTTTTTCTTAGCAGGGATTTTAACTGTTCAGGATGAAGTTTAATAGGTTCCTAGGGAAGGATATAGGTTCCTCGGATTTTAAGTCCGGTTAAGTGCCCTTGGAAAGTTTTTAAAGGGTTTTCCCTTACCAGATGAAGATTTTAAATTTCAGGCTTGGTTTTTTAGGTTCCTTCCAGGGAAACCCCGAATCAAGAGTTATTTTAGTTTTAGTTCCCTTGCAGGATAAGTTCATATTTTTTATTTTGGGTTTCTTTAGGAATTCCAGAGGGTTTTGGTTTTTATTTATAGTTTTTTTTTAAATAGGTCCCTTTTCCAGAGCTATGATATGGTTCTTCCGGGCTGGTTTTAATTTTCCCGGAAGGGATACCCTTTCAGTGGCTATTTTTAATTTTTAAAAAAAGGGTATTCCTAGATAAGTATTGGTTATAGCCATGGAGTTTTTGGTTTCCCTTCCGGCTTGGAAGTATATGGTTCATAGGCAAGGGTAGTTTTATGGGGTTTTTCCCTTTCCAGCAGGACTGAAGTCCTTTGGTTTAGAAAGCTTTTGTAGTTTTAATGGTTTCCCTTTCCAGCGGGGATGACATCTGGTTCAGTTTATGTGGGTTTTTGGGTTCCTTCGAGGACAAGATTGGTGTTGGTAGTAGTTATAAGTTTTTTCTAATGAGGTATAGGTTCATAGGTTGTGTTGTATTTTATAGGTTTCCTTCAACGGAAAAAGTAGGGCACTGATTTCTATGGAAGTTTTAAGGTTTCCTTCAAGATAAGACTTTATGGTTCAGTAGTTTTTTTTGGAACCTTTCCAGGGAATGAAAGTATTTGGTTATTTTAGGTTGGAGTTTTATGGGTTTCCTTCCAGAGATGAAGTTTAATGTTTCAACTTGGTAGGTTTAAGGTTTCCTCCAGAGATGAAGTCTATAGGTCGGGCAGGTATTTTTATATTTTCCCTCCGCGGGATGAAGCCTCGGTTTCCGTAGCTAGGGTTTTAAGGTTTCCTTCAGCAGGACTGAAGTCCTTGGTCAGTATTGGTAGTTTTAAATTTTCCCTTTCCCGGAGAAGTCCTAATGGCAAAGAAAGTATTTATGGTTTTCCCTTCCTAGGGATAACCCCTATGGTTAGTCTATGGTATTTTATAGGTTTCCTTCCAGCAGGATGAAGTCACTATGGTTCATAGCTATGGTATTTTTAAGGTTTCCCTTTCCCCGCAGGAAGTCCACCTTGGTTCTTAGTAGTTTTTGTTTTAAGGTTTCCCTTCCAGCCAGGTCTAGGTTTGGGTTTAAATTTTTTTAAAATATAATCCTTGTTCGACTATTTTATTTAAAACCAGGTCAGTTTTAATATTTTTTTTCCAGCAGGACTAAGTATTTTCAGCAAGCTATGGTGGGTTTAATAAGTTTTTTCCCAAGGACTGAAGCCCACTATGGTTTTAGTAGCTTGGATTTTATAGGTTTTCTCCAGCGGACTGAAGTCACTTTTCAGTGCTTATGTAGTTTAGGTTTCCTAGCAGTACTTAGTACATATGGTAGTTATGGTTTTTATAGGTTTCTTAGGCAGACATAAAGTTCAGCTTTTTGGTTTCCTTAGGAGGATTTTTAGGTAATATGGGTTCAGCAGGAACTAAGCTTCTTAGTTTGGTTTTATTTTCAGGCTATTGGTTACGGTTGGTTGGGGTATAGGTTTTCCAGCCAGGGAATAAGCACTTGGTAGTATTTTAGTTTTTATTTAGGTTTCCTTGGGGCTAGGAAGATGTTCTATATTGGAAAGTTTTATGGGTTTCCTTCCGCGGACTAACCCACTGGTTCGGGTTAGGTTTTTTAGTTTTATTCCTTCCGGGCGGGGGAAACTGGTTGGACTTGGTAGTTTTATAGGTTTTTACGGGGAACAAGTACTAGGTAATAGCATGTTTTTATGGGTTTCCACATTTGAAGTCCCATTTATAGATGTAGTTTTATAGGTTTTTCCAGAAATGGTCACTATGGTTCAGTAGCTATGGATTTTAAAAAGTTTTCTTCCAGGGGAACTAACCAGGTTCATAGGTGTATTTTTATGGTTTCCTTCAGCGGGAACTGAAGTACCTTTCATGCTTGGTATTTTATAGGTTTCCTCCAGGGGACTGAAGTCCTATTTCTTTAGGTAGTTTTTAATTTTCCTTCCAGGGCCAATGAACACTATGGTTATTAGCTTGGAATTTTATAGGTTTCCTTCCACGGATGAAGTTCACTATGGTTATGTAGTTTTATTAGTTCCTTCCCAGCGGGACTGAAGTCACTATGGTTCAGTAAGCTATGGTAATTTTATAGGTTTCCTTCCAGCAGGACTGAAGTCACTATTTCAGTAGCTAGGGGTTTTTTATTTGGTTTCCTTCCAGCAGGACTGAAGTTCACATGGTTCAGTAGCTATTGGTAGTTTTATAGTTTCCCCCAGCAGACTGAAGTCACTTGGTTCAGAAAGCTAATGGTAGTTTTATAGGTTTCCTTCCAGCGGGGGAACTGAAGGTCACTATGGTTCAGTAGCTATGGTAGTTTTAAAGGTTTCCTTCCAGCAACTAAGCCTGTTCAGGTTTATGGTAGTTTTATAGGTTTTCACAGACGAAGTCACTGTTCAGTAGCTATGGTAGTTTTTATAAGGTTTTCCTTCCTGCAGAACTGAAGTTCACTATGGTTCAGTAGCTATGGTAGTTTTTTTTTGGTTTCCTCCAGGGACTGAAAGTCACTATGGTTCAGTAGCTATGGTATTTTAAAGTTTTCCTTCCAGCAGGACTGAAAGTCACATATGGTTAAAGTAGCTATGGTTTAGTTTTAGTTTTCCTTCCAGCGAAAAAAGTCCTATGGTTCCGTGGGCTATGGTAGTTTTTTATAGGTTCCTTCCGCAGGACTGAAGTCACCGGGTTCATTTAGCTATGGTAGTTTTAAAGGTTTCCTTCCAGCGACTGAAGTCACTTGGTTAGTAGCAGGGTAGTTTTATTAGGTTTTTCCTTCCAGCGGACTGAAGTATATATTCCGTAGTTTATGGTAGTTTTTTATTTTTTCCACACAAAAACCTGATTTCAGGTTATAAGGTAGTTTTATTGGTTTCCTTCCAGCAACTGAAGCCCTTGGTTCAGTTAGCTTTTGGGTAGTTTTATAGGTTTCCTTCCAGCGAATTGAAGTCCTTTGGTTCATAGCATGGTTTTTATTAGGTTTCCTTCCGCAGGACTGAAGTCACTTGGTTTCAGTAGCTATGGTAGTTTTAATAGGTTTTCCTTAACCAGGACTGAAGTCCCCTTTTGGTTCAGAAAGCTATGGTAGTTTTATTGGGTTTCCTTTCCCAGCAGATGAAGTCATTTGTTCAGTAGCTATGGTAGTTTATGGGTTCCTCCACAGATGAAGTCACTATGGTTCAGTTGCTAGTAGTTTTATAGGTTTCCTTCCAGCCAGGACTAAAAGTCACAAGGGTTCAGTAGCTATGGTAGTTTTATAGTTTCCTTCCAGCGGGAACTGAAGTCACAATGGTTCAGTAGCTATGGTAGTTTTATAGGTTTCTTCCAGGCAGGCTGAAGTCACTATGTTCATTAGCTATTGGAAGTTTAAGGTTTCCTTCCAGCAGGACTGAAGTCACTAGTTCAGTAGCTATGGTAGTTTTTAAATGGTTTCCTTCCAGCGGGACTGAAAGTCCCCTTTGGGTTTCAGTAGCTATGGAAAGTTTTTATAGGTTTCCTTCCAAAGCAGGGGACTGAAGTCACTATGGTTCAGTAGCTATGGTATTTTTATAGGTTTTCCTTCCAGCAGACTGAAGTCACTATGGTTCAGTACTATGGTGTTTTATGGGATTTTCCTTCCAGCAGATTGAAGTCACTGGGTTCATTAGCTATGGTAGTTTTTTTAGGTTTCCTTCCCAGCAGGACTGAAGTCACTATGGTTCAGTAGCTATGGTAGTTTTTATAGGTTTCCTTCCAGCAGGACTGAAGTAAACTATGTTCAGTAGCTATGGTAGTTTATAGGTTTCCCTTTCCCAACAGGACTGAAGTCACCTGTTCATTAGCTATTGGTAGTTTTATAGGTTTTCCTTCCGCAGACTGAAGTCACTATGGTTCAGTAGCTATGGTAGTTTTATAGTTTCCTTCCAGCAGACTGAAGTCACTCTTGGTTCAGTAGCTTGGTATTTTTAAAAGGTTTCCTTCCCAAAGCGGGGAACTGAAGTCACTATGGTTCAGTTAGCTTGGTAGTTTATAAGTTTCCTTCCAGCAGATGAAGTCACTATGTTCAGTTTTGGTAGTTTTTATAGGTTTCCTTCCAGCAGGGACTGAAAGTCACTATGTTTCAGTAGCTATGGTAGTTTTATTAGGTTTTCCTTCCAGCGGACTGAAGTCCCTATGGTTCAGTAGGCTATGGTAGTTTTATAGGTTTCCTTCCAGCAGGACGAAGTCACTTGGTTCAGTAGCTTTTGGTAGTTTTATAGGGTTTCCCTTCACCAGGACTGAATCCCATGGTTCATTAGCTATGGTAGTTTTATGGGTTTTTCCTTCCAGCAGGACGGGAAGTCACTATGGTTCAGTAGCTAGGTAGTTTTATAGGTTTCCTTCCAGCAGGAATTGAAGTCCACTATGGTTCAGTACTATGGTAGTTTTTTTAGGTTTCTTCAGCAGGACTGAAGTCACTATGGTTCAGTAGCTATGGAAGTTTTATGGGGTTTTCCTTCAGCAGGACTGAAGTCCACATGGTTCGTAGCTATGGTAGTTTTAAAAGGTTCCTTCCAGCGGGACTGAAGTACTAATGGCCCGTAGCTATGTAGTTTTTTATAGGTTTCCTTCCAGCAGGAATGAAGTCCCCTATGGTTCAGTAAGCTATGGTAGTTTTATAGGTTTCCTTCCAGCAGGACTGAAGTCACTATGGTTCAGTAGCTTTTGGTTTTTTTTAGGTTTTTCCTTCCAGCAGGACTGAAGTCACTTGGTTCATGCTATGGTAGTTTTATAGGTTTCCTTCCCAGACTGAAGTCACTATTTCGTAGCTATGGTAGTTTTATAGGTTTTCCTTCCAGCAGGACGGGAGTCACTATGGTTCAGTACTATTGAGTTTTATAGGTTTCCTTCCAGCAGGACTGAAGTCACTTGGTTCAGTTAGCTATGGTAGTTTTATAGGTTTTCCTTCCGCAAGAACTGAAGTCACTTGTTCAGTAAGCTATGGGTTTTTATAAATTTCCTCCAGCAGACTGAAGTCACTATGGTTCAGTAGCTATGGTAAGTTTTATAGGTTTCCTTCCAAGCAGGATGAAGTCACTATGTTCCGAAAGCTATGGTAGTTTTATAGGTTTCCTCCAGCAGGACTGAAGTCACTTGTTAGTAGCTATGGTAGTTTTATAGGTTTTCCTTCCAAGCAGGACTGAAGTCACTCTGGTTCAGTAGCTATGGAAAGTTTTATAGGTTTCCTTTCCAGCGGAACTGAAGGTCACTAGGGGTCGGAGCTATGGTAGTTTTATAGGTTTCCTTCCAGCAGACTGAAGTCACTATGTTTCAGTAGCTATGGTAGTTTTATAGGTTTCCTTCCAAGCAGGAACTGAAGTCACTATGGTTCAGTAGCCAAATGGTAGTTTTAAAGTTTCCTTCCAGCAGAACTGAAGTCACTATGGTTCAGTAGCTTGGTAGTTTTAAAAGGTTTCCTTCCAGCAGGATTAAAGGGTCACTATGGTTCAGTAGCTAGGTAGTTTTATTAATGTTTCCTTCCAGCAGAACTGAAGTCACTATGTTTCAGTAGCTATGGTTTTTTTTAAGGTTTTTCCTTCCCAGGCAGAACTGAAGTCCCTATGGTTTCAGTAAGCTATGGTAGTTTTATTAGGTTTCCTTCCAGCGGGACTGAAGTCACTATGGTTCAGTAGCTATGGTAGTTTTTAATTTTTCCTTCCAGCAGGACTGAAGTCACCATGGTTCAGTAGCTATGGTAGTTATTATAGGTTTCCTTCCAGCAGGACTGAAGTCACTATGGTTCAGTAGCTATGGTAGTTTTATAGGTTTCCTTCCAGCAGACTGAAGTCACTATGGTTCAGTAGCTATGGTTAGTTTTTATAGTTTCCTTCCAGCAGGACTGAAGTCACTATGTTCAGTAGCTATTGTAGTTTTATAGGTTTCCTTCCAGCGGGACTTGAAGTTCACTATGGTTCAGTAGCTATGGTAGTTTTATAGGTTTCCTTCCAGCAGGACTGAAGTCACTATGGTTCAGTAGCTATGGTAGTTTTATAGGTTTCCTTCCAGCAGGACTGAAGTCACTTCTGGTTCTAGTAGCTATGGTAGTTTTATAGGTTTCCTTCACAGCAGACTGAAGTCCACTAGGTTCAGTAGCTAGGTAGTTTTTAGGTTTCCTTCCAGCAGATTGAGTCACTATGGTCAGTAGCTATGGTAGTTTTATAGGTTTCCTTCCAGCAGGACTGAAGTCACTATGTTCAGTAGCTTATGGTAGTTTTATAGGTTTCCTTCCAGCAGACTGAAGTCACTTGGTTCAGTAGCTATGGTAGTTTTTATAGGTTTCCTTCCAGCAGGACTGAAGTCACTATGGTTCAGTAGCTATGGTAGTTTTATAGGTTTCCTTCCAGCAGGACTGAAGTCACTATGGTTCAGTAGCTATGGTAGTTTTATAGGTTTCCTTCCAGCAGGACTGAAGTCACTATGTTCAGTAGCTATGGTAGTTTTATAGGTTTCCTTCCAGCAGGACTGAAGTCACTTAGGTCAGTAGCTATTGAGTTTTATAGGTTTCCTTCCAGCAGGACTGAAGTCACTATGGTTCAGTAGCTATGGTAGTTTTATAGGTTTCCTTCCAGCAGGACTGAAGTCACTATGGTTCAGTAGCTATGGTAGTTTTATAGGTTTCCTTCCAGCAGGATTGAAGTCACTATGGTTCAGTAGCTATGGTAGTTTTATAGGTTTCCTTCCAGCAGGAACTGAAGTCACTATGGTTCAGTAGCTATGGTAGTTTTATAGTTTTCCTTCAGCAGGACTGAAGTCACTATGGTTCAGTAGCTATGGTAGTTTTATAGGTTTCCTTCCAGCAGACTGAAGTCATGGTTCAGTAGCTATGTGTTTTTATAGGTTTCCTTCCAGCAGGACTGAAGTCACGCTGATTCAGTAGCTATGGTAGTTTTATAGGTTTCCTTCCAGCAGGACTGAAGTCACTATGGTTCAGTAGCTATGGTAGTTTTATAGGTTTCCTTCCAGCAGGACTGAAGTCACTCTGGTTCAGTAGCTATGGTTAGTTTTTATAGGTTTCCCTTCGACAGGCACTGAAGTCACTAGGTTCAGTAGCTATGGTAGTTTTTAGTTCCTTCCAGCAGGACTGAAAGTCACTATGGTATCAGTAGCTATGGTAGTTTTAAGTTTCCTTCCAGCAGACTGAAGTCACTAGTTCAAGTAGCTATTGGTGTTTTATAGGTTTCCTCCAAGCAGGACTGAAGTCACTATTGGTTCAGTATAGCTATGGTAGTTTTATAGGTTTTCCTTCAGCAGGACTGAAGTCACTATGGTTCAGTAGCTATGGTAGTTTTATAGGTTTCCTTCAGCAGGACTTGAAGTCCTTATTGTTCAGTAGCTATGTAGTTTTATAGGTTCTTCCAGCAGGGACTGAAGTACTATGGTTCAGTAGGCTATGGTAGTTTATATGTTTCCTTCCAGCAGGACTGAAGTCACGTGTTTCGTAGCTAGGTAGTTTTATAGGTTCCTTCCAGCAGACTGAAGTCACTATGGTTTCATGTAGCTATGTAGTTTTATAGGTTTCCTTCCAGCAGACTGGAAGTCACTATGGTTCAGTAGCTATGGTAGTAGTTTTATAGGTTTCCTTCAGCAGGACTGAAGTCACTATGTTCAGTAGCTATGGTAGTTATTATAGGTTTCCTTCAGCAGGACTGAAGTCACTATGTTCAGTAGCTATGGTAGTTTTAATAGGTTTCCTTCCAGCAGGACTGAAGTCACTAGGGTTTTCAGTAGCTATGGTAGTTTTATAGGTTTCCTTCAGCAGGACTGAAGTCACTATGGTATTAGCTATGGTAGTTTTCATGGTTTCCTTCCAAGACTGAAGTCACTCTACTTCAGTACTATGGTAGTTTTATAGTTTCCTTCCAGCAGGACCTGAAGTCACTTGGTTCAGTAGCTATGGTAGTTTAATAGGTTTCCTTCCACAGCTGAAGTCACTATGGTCAGTAGCTATGGTAGTTTATAGGTTTCCTTCCAGCAGGACTGAAGTCACTATGTTCAGTAGCTATGGTAGTTTATAAGTTTCCTTCCAGCAGACTGAAGTCATCTATGGTTCAGTAAGCTATGGTAGTTTATAGGTTTCCTTCCGCGACTGAAGTCACTATGGCTAGTAGCTATGGTAGTTTTAGGTTCTTCCAGCGGGGACTGAGTCACTATGTCAGGTTTAGTATGGTTAGTTTTATAGGTTTCCTTCCAGCAGACTGAAGTCACTCTGGTTTCAGTAGCTATGGTAGTTTTATAGGTTTCCTTCCAGCAGGACTGGAAGTCACTATGGTTCCAGTAGCTATGGTAGTTTATAGGTTTCTTCCGCAGACTGAAGTCACTATGGTTCAGTAGCATGGTAGTTTTATATGTATTCCTTCCAGCAGGACTGAAGTCACTAGGTTCAGTAGCTAGGTAGTTTTATAGGTTTTCCTTCCAGCAGGACTGAAGTCATATGGTTCAGTAGCTATGGTAGTTTATAGATTCCTTCCAGCAGACTGAAGTCACTATGGTTCAGTAGCTATGGTAGTTTTATAGGTTTCCTTCCAGCAGGACTGAAGTCATCTATGGTTCAGTAGCTAATGGTAGTTTTATAGGTTTCCTTCCAGCAGGACTGAAGTCACTATGATTCAGTAGCTATGGTAGTTTTATAGGTTTCCTTCAGCAGGACTGAAGTCACTATGGTTCAGTAGCTATGGTAGTTTTATAGGTTTCCTTCCAGCAGGACTGAAGTCCCTATGGTTCATTAGCTATGGTAGTTTTATAGGTTTCCTTCTAGCAGGACTGAAGTCACGCTGATTCTGTAGCTATGGTAGTTTTATAGGTTTCCTTCCAGCAGTACTGAAGTCACTATGGTTCAGTAGCTATGGTAGTTTTATAGGTTTCCTTCCAGCAGGACTGAAGTCACTATGGCTCAGTAGCTATGGTAGTTTTATAGGTTTCCTTCCAGCAGGACTGAAGTCACTATGATTCAGTAACTATGGTAGTTTTATAGATTTCCTTCCAGCAGGACTGAAGTCACTCTGGTTCAGTAGCTATGGTAGTTTTATAGGTTTCCTTCCAGCTGGACTGAAGTCACTATGGTTCGGTAGCTATGGTAGTTTTATAGGTTTCCTTCCAGCAGGACTGAAGTCACTCTGGTTTAGTAGCTATGGTAGTTTTATAGGTTTCCTTCCAACAGGACTGAAGTCACTCTGGTTCAGTAGCTATGGTAGTTTTATATAGTTTCCTTCCTGCAGGAACTGAAGTCACTATGGTCAGTAGCTATGGTAGTTTATAAGTTTCCTTCCAGCAGACTGAAGTCACTATGGTTTCATAGCTATGGAGTTTATAGGTTTCCTTCAAGCAGAACTGAAGTCACTTGGTATCAGTACTATGGTACTTTATAGTTTCCTTCCAGCAGAACTGAAGGTCACTATGGTTCAGTAAGGTTTGGTAGTTTTATAGGTTTCCTTCCAGCAGAACTGAAGTCACTATGGTTCAGTAGCTATGGTAGTTTTATATGTTTTCTTCCAGCAGGACTGAAGTCACTATGGTTCAGTAGCTATGGTAGTTTTATAGGTTTCCTTCCAGCAGGACTGAAGTCACTATGGTTCAGTAGCTATGGTAGTTTTATAGGTTTCCTTCCAGCAGGATGAAGTCACTAGGGTTTTCAGTTCGCTATGGATAGTTTTATAGGTTTCCTTCAGCTAGATGAAGTCACTATTTGTTCAGTAGCTATGTAGTTTTTTCTTAGCGGTAGTTATGGTTTCCCCAGCAGGTAGTATTTTCTAGATATATAGGTTCTTCAGAGGGACTATTTAGTTTGAAATAGTTTTCAGAGGGAAGTTATTTTCAAGCAGTATAATTTTCCTTGCAGGCTGAAGTATTTTTCTTGGGTTTATAGGTTCTTATATGGGTTTATGGTTCTTCACTAGTATTTGGTTCTTAGTGGTTTTTTTCAGCATGATCATGGCATTATTTATTTAGGCTTGAAGCATATTTTCTTGAGTTATAGTTTTTCAGGAGATATGGTTGTTGTAGTAAGGTTTCTTGATAGTAAGTCATAGGTTCTTTGGTCGTTTTATGGTTCCTCCCGGCAATCACTTGGTTTAGTAGTATGGTAGTTTTATGGTTTCCATTCAGTTGAAGTATATGGTTCAAGCTAGGGTTTTAAGGTTCTCCGATGAAGTCATGGTCTAGTAGGTTTTTATAGGTTTCCTCCAGCAACTGAAGTCACTAGTTAGTTTGGTTTTGTTTCAGCAAGAGTAAATTTAGCTTGTGTTTTAAGTTTCCTCCGCATGAAGTACATGGTTATGGTATTTTTGTTCCCTTCAAGCGACAGAAGCACATGTTCGTAGCATTTTTTTTTACAAGGACTGAAAGGTTTCATGGTAGTTTTATAGGTTTCCTCCAGCGGACTGAAGTCACTGGTTCAGTAGCTTGTAGTTTTATAGTTTCCTCAGCAGACTGAAGTCATAGTTAGTTTGGTAGTTTTTATTTCCTTCCCAGGACGATCAATATGTTATGTAGTATTTTTAGGTTTACTGAAGCAGGAAGACTATGTCATTAGGTTTTTAAGGTATCTTGGTGATGTGTTTATAGTTCTCCGATTATAGATTCTAGCTTGGAGTTTAGTTCTTCTTAGCGTTAATATTTTCAGAGTGAGTTTATGGTTTCTTAATACTATTCATAGGAGTAGCTGGATTTTATGGTTTCTTTAGAGTACTTTCATATGTCAGTAGTTTAGTTTTTATATTACCCTCAGGATAGTCACTGGTTAGTATTGGTAGTTTTATAGGTTTCTTCAGACTAGATTTGGTTTAGGTATTTTTCCAGAAGAGCCATTAGACAGATTTAGTATTTAGTTTATATTCTTCGAGCTGGTTATTTTTTTAGTTTCCTTAAGGTAAGTCTGTTATAGGGTATTTAAGTTCTCCAGTGAAATCTATGTTGTTGGTGTTTAGGTTTCCACAGCTAGATTGTTTTTGGATTTTATGGTTTTACGGCAAGTCACTATGGTTCAGTTTTTTAGGTTCTTCCAGCAGATGAAATGTTGTAGCTATTAGTTTTTATTTTCTCAGAGGAATTATAGTTGTAGTAGGTTTCTGGGAAGAAGTCATAGTTCAGGTTAGTTTTTGGTTTCCTTCCGGACTGAGTCATTGTTAGTAGTTGGTTGTTTTAGGTTCTCGCAGACTAAGTCTATGGTTCTCAGGTTTTATAGTTTCTTCAGGGCTGAAGTTTGGTTCATTAGTGTAGTTTATGGTTCCTCTAAGGTGAATCATATTTCTAGCTATGGTAGTTTTTTTTCAGGACTGAAGTCATGGTTGTTTGGTTTTTTAGGTTTCCTCGAGAGAGTCTATGGTTCATAGCTACTTTTGTTTTAGTTTCTGGTACCTTCTGCTAGTATATTAGTTTTGTTTCCGATATATCATGGTCAGTCTATGGTTGTTTTATAGGTTCTTCAGGTCATTCCAGGTAGTATTATGGTTTCCTTCCAGGTAGTCTTATAGTTAGTCATGTTTTTCATGAGGGAATTCTTCAGGACTGGAAAGATTTCTTCAGTGTTTGTCCTTAAGGTTAAGCTATTTTGGTTTCTTAGATTCACTGGTATCTGGTTTATAGGTTTTAAGGTATTAGTGTTCAGTAGCTATGGAGTTGTTTTTCAGCTGATAAGTTTCAGTAGGAATAGTTATAGTTTTAAGTTTCCAGGCATACTATGGTTATAAGGTATTTAGGTTCTGAGACGGTCATAGTGGTAGTTTATAGTTTCCTTAGCGAATGAAGCAGTTCTAGCTATGGTATTAATTTCCTTCCACGAACTGAAGTCAATGGTTCGTACTATGATTATTTTGGTTATCCCAAGAGTATGGTTGTGCTATGTATTTATGGTTTCCTTCCAGGGACTGAAAATGTCAGTATTGGTAGTTTATAGGTTTCCTTCCAGACTGAAGTCAGGTTGTAGCTAGGTAGTTATAGGTTCCCCAAAAATATTCAGTGTATGAGTTTATGTTTTCAGAGTTCATTGTTATAGCAGGTTTTTAGGTTCCTCAGCAGGTATATAGGTTTAGCGGTATTTTATAGGTTTCCAGACTAGAAGTCTAAGTTTTAGGTTTATTTTTGTATTGGTTAGTCCTATGGTAGTATTTGTTTTCCCAGGATAGTATATGTTCTAGATAATTAGGTTCCTTCCAAGTATAGTTCTAGCTAGTTAGTTTTATGGTTCTAAGACAATCACTGATTAGTACTATTAGTTTTATAGGTTTCCTTCAGCAGGAAACATTAGAGCTATGGTGTTTTTGGTTTCCTTACTATACTGTTCCCTATATTTAGGTGTATAGGATTTTCAAGGTATCCTTGGTTAGCTAGTTTAAGATCTTTGTGGTAATCCTTGTAGTAGTTTTTTGGTTCCAAGCAGATGAGTATATTTTCCAGTATGGTATTAAGGTTCCTTAAAGTAATATATGGTTTAGCTATGGTAGTTTTTGGTTTCTTCCAGCGAACACTGGTCACTATGTGTTAGTTCTCCAGCAGTAAGGTTATAGCTATATAGTTTTAGTTTCTTTCGAGCTAGTTATACTATGTATTTTTAGGTTTTCATGGAGTACTAGGTTTGTCTAGGTAGTATATTTTAACAGGCTTATGTATGCTTATTATAGTTTCCTTCGAAGAAGTAGTTCTTGGTTTTTATTTTCCCCAGGATAGTCACTTGTTCAGTACTATATTTTATGTTTCCTGGGAATGAAGTCACTAGTTAATTATGGTAGTTTATAGTTCTTCCAGGCTAGTCACTTGTTAACTGGTAGTTTTAGGTTTCCAAAAGGATTGTCATTGGTTTATGTTTTTTAAAAGTTTTTAAGTAGTTTTTTTTCCAGAGAATTGGGAATTTTTAAAGGTATTGGTGTAGTTTTGGTTTTTAAGGTTTTCCTAAGAGTGTGTTTATTTTTTAATATTCCAATAGACTTGAGTTTATTTGGATTTTTTTGTAGCATGATTTTAGGTTTTTAAGGTTAAAAGGTTGTCTATGGTTTTATGGTTTTTAAAGACTGAATCACGGTTCAGTAGCTTAGTTTTTTTTACGATTTTCAGGATGTTTTGGTTTCTCGGTTTTAAGGCTTAAGGTTATTCTAGCAGGTATTTTTTCCATGGGGTTTTTCAGAGTATTTTTTTTGGGTTTTTCCCCCCAATTGGTTGTAGTTTTTATTTTCCCCAAGAGCTGAATAGTTCGTAGCTTGTAGTTTATAGTTCCTTCCAGGCGATACGGGTTTGGTATGGAGTTTAAGGTTTCCTTCAGCAGCGAAGTCATTTTTTGCTATGGTGTTTTATAGGTTCCTTCCGGCTGAGTCAGGGTTTAGGATTTATTTTTTCCCGGGATACTTTTCATTTTAGTTTGGTTTTAAGGGTTTTCAGAGGTTTATGGTTTCCCCGGATAATATTGTTTTAGCGGTATTTTATATTTCAAGTAGATTTTCAGAGGGGGTTTTATAGTTTCCAGGAAAGATTTCGTAGGTTTAGGTTTTTGGGATAAATTTTCAGTAAATTGTTTTAGTTTTTAAATTGTCCTTTATTGGAGTTTTGGTTCTTCCGGTTTATTTTTTATAGTATTTACCCCAGAGGAGCTTTGTTATAGATTTTTTAGGCCTTTAAAGGGTTTATATGTTTCTACAAAAAAAGCTTACATAGTTTTAAAAGGGTTTTTTATATTTTTTTCCCCAAACAGATAGTCGTATTGGTAGTTTAGTTTTTCCCACAAGACTAGTTAGTACAGTAGTTTTAGTTTAGAACTGAGCTAGTCATAGATGTAGTTTTGTTTTTACCAAGACTGTAGTATATGGTAGTTTTAGTTTTAGACTAGCAATGTCAATTGTAGTTTAGTTTTTCCCAGAAGGCAATTTAGGTATAATTTATTTAGCAATAAGTCACTTTTTGTTGCTTTTAGTTTTATAGTTTCTTCCGCAAATGAAGTCACTTTTCAGTAGCTATGGTGTTTTGGGGTTTCTTGCAGATGAGTCTATGGTTCAGTAGTTGGTAGTTTTTGGCCTCCAGCAACTGAAGTCTAAGTCAGTAGCTATGGTAGTTTTATAGGTTCCCTTTTAGAGATGAATTAATGGTTCGTAGCTTGTAGTTTTAGGTTTCCCTCCAGCAACTGAAGTCACTATTTTCAGTAGCTTGGTATTTATAGTTTCCTTCACGATGAAGTACAGTTCATAGTGGAGTTTTAAGGTTTCCTTCCAGCAATGAAGTCCTATGTCAGTACTAGGTAGTTTATAGGTTTCTCCAGCAGATGAAGTACTATGTTCAGTAGCTAGTAGTTTTAGGTTTCCTTCCACAGGACTGAAGTCACTTGTTCAGACTATGGTGTTTTAGGTTCCTCCAGCAGATGAAGTCACTATGGTTCATGCTATGGTTTTATAGGTTTCCTTCAGCAGGATGAAGTCACCTGTTCAGTGCATGGTTTTTTATTCCTTCCAGCAGGATGAACATATGGTTCATACTATGTAGTTTATAGGTTCCTTCAGCAGACTGAAGCACTGTTCAGCACTGGTATTTATAGGTTCCTTCCGCGGACGAATCATTGTTCAGTATTGGATTTATAGGTTTCCTTCACAGCTGAAGTCACTTGTTCAGCTAGGTAGTTTATAGTTTCCTTCCGCAGACTGAAGTCACTTGTCAGTAGCATGGTATTTTATAGGTTCCTTCAACAGACTAGCATTTTGTTCTTCTTGGTATTTTATAGGTTTCCCCAGCAGGATGAAGCCATGGTCAGTAGCATGTATTTTGGTTTTTGAGGGGTCGGTTTACCCTGGAGAGGGGGCTGAGTCACTTGGCGTGCTTGGTAGTTTATAGTTTCCTTCCAGCAGGACTGAACCTTGGTTCAGTAGCATGTAGTTTATGGGTTTCCTTCCAGCAGCTGAAGTCACTAGGTCAGTAGCTTGTAGTTTTATAGTTCCTTCCAGCAAGGGTGATGGATTGACATAAGTCACTATGGTTCATAGCTATGGAGTTTTATAGGTTCTTCCACAGATGATCACTATGGTCAGTAGTATGGTATTTTATAGTTTCCTTCCAGAGAGAGTCACTGGTCAGACTATGGAAAGTTTTAGTTTCTTCAGCAGGACGAACACTATGGTTCATAGCTATGGTAGTTTAAATTTTTCCCTTTCCAGGGGACGATCATATCAGTAGCTATGGTATTTTATAGGTTCCTCAGGCAGGACGAATACTATGGTTCATAGCTATGGAGTTTTAGTTCTTCAGAGATGAATCCATGGTTCATTAGCTTGTATTTTATAGGTTCCTTTGCAGGATGAGTCACGCTATTCGAGTAGGTAGTTTTAGTTCCTCCAGCAGTATGAAGTCACTTGGTTCATAGTATGGTATTTATGTTTCCCGAGGACTGAACACTATGGGGGCTCATAGCTTGGATTTATAGTTTCCTCCGCAGGACTGAGTCACTATGATCATAACATGTAGTTTTATAGATTCCTTCCAGCAGCTGAGTCCTTGGCAGAGCTAGGTATTTTAAGGTTTCTTCCCAGCTGGATGAAGTCATATGGTTCGGTAGCTATGTGTTTTATAGTTTCTTCACAGGACTGAAGTCACTCGGTTTGTAGTTGGAGTTTTAAGTTTCCGTCGACGGGACTGAAGCACTCTGGTTCTAGCTATGGTGTTTATGGTTCTTCTGCAGAAGAAGTCATATGGTTCAGTAGCTATGGTATTTATAATTTCCTTCAGCAAACGAAGTCACTATGGTTCAGAGTATGTGTTTATAGGTTTCCTTCAGCAGACGAATCATTTGGTTCAGTAGCTATGTACTTTATAAGTTTCCTTCAGCAGAACTGAATCATAGGTTCAGTAGATGTAGTTATAGGTTTCTTCACAGAATGAAGTCATAGGTTCGTAGTGGTATTTTTGTTTCTTCCAGCAGGACTGAAGCACTATGGTTCAGTAGCTATGGTAGTTTTATGGGTTTCCTTCCGCAGGACTAGTCACTATGTCGTAGTATGGTGTTTTATAGGTTCCTTCCAGCAGGACTGAGCATAGTCAGAGCTATGGTAGTTTAAGTTCCTTCCAGCAGCGAGTCACTATGTTCATAGCATTGTAGTTTATAGGTTTCCTCCAGCAATTGAGTCACTATGGTTCGTAGCTATGGTTTTTTTAGGTTTCCTTCCAGCAGATGAAGTCACTAGTTAGTGGTGGTGTTTTATGGTTCCTTCAGCAATCTGAGTCACTATAGTTCAGTAGTATGTAGTTTATGGTTCCTTCCAGAATTGAAGTTCTAGGTCAGTCATGGTATTTTTTAGGTTTCTTCAGCAGATGAAGTCACTTGTTCAGTAGCATGGTAGTTTTAGTTTCTTCGCAGGACTGAAGTCACTATGGTCTAGCTTGGTAGTTTTATAGTTCCTTTAGCAGACTGAAGTCACGCTGATCAGTAGTTTGGGTAGTTTATATTTCTCACAGTATGAATCATTATTTTCAGTATTTTTTTTTTTTTTTTTTTTTTTTTTTTTTTTTTTTTTTTTTTTTTTTTTTTTTTTTTTTTTTTTTTTTTTTTTTTTTTTTTTTTTTTTTTTTTTTTTTTTTTTTTTTTTTTTTTTTTTTTTTTTTTTTTTTTTTTTTTTTTTTTTTTTTTTTTTTTTTTTTTTTTTTTTTTTTTTTTTTTTTTTTTTTTTTTTTTTTTTTTTTTTTTTTTTTTTTTTTTTTTTTTTTTTTTTTTTTTTTTTTTTTTTTTTTTTTTTTTTTTTTTTTTTTTTTTTTTTTTTTTTTTTTTTTTTTTTTTTTTTTTTTTTTTTTTTTTTTTTTTTTTTTTTTTTTTTTTTTTTTTTTTTTTTTTTTTTTTTTTTTTTTTTTTTTTTTTTTTTTTTTTTTTTTTTTTTTTTTTTTTTTTTTTTTTTTTTTTTTTTTTTTTTTTTTTTTTTTTTTTTTTTTTTTTTTTTTTTTTTTTTTTTTTTTTTTTTTTTTTTTTTTTTTTTTTTTTTTTTTTTTTTTTTTTTTTTTTTTTTTTTTTTTTTTTTTTTTTTTTTTTTTTTTTTTTTTTTTTTTTTTTTTTTTTTTTTTTTTTTTTTTTTTTTTTTTTTTTTTTTTTTTTTTTTTTTTTTTTTTTTTTTTTTTTTTTTTTTTTTTTTTTTTTTTTTTTTTTTTTTTTTTTTTTTTTTTTTTTTTTTTTTTTTTTTTTTTTTTTTTTTTTTTTTTTTTTTTTTTTTTTTTTTTTTTTTTTTTTTTTTTTTTTTTTTTTTTTTTTTTTTTTTTTTTTTTTTTTTTTTTTTTTTTTTTTTTTTTTTTTTTTTTTTTTTTTTTTTTTTTTTTTTTTTTTTTTTTTTTTTTTTTTTTTTTTTTTTTTTTTTTTTTTTTTTTTTTTTTTTTTTTTTTTTTTTTTTTTTTTTTTTTTTTTTTTTTTTTTTTTTTTTTTTTTTTTTTTTTTTTTTTTTTTTTTTTTTTTTTTTTTTTTTTTTTTTTTTTTTTTTTTTTTTTTTTTTTTTTTTTTTTTTTTTTTTTTTTTTTTTTTTTTTTTTTTTTTTTTTTTTTTTTTTTTTTTTTTTTTTTTTTTTTTTTTTTTTTTTTTTTTTTTTTTTTTTTTTTTTTTTTTTTTTTTTTTTTTTTTTTTTTTTTTTTTTTTTTTTTTTTTTTTTTTTTTTTTTTTTTTTTTTTTTTTTTTTTTTTTTTTTTTTTTTTTTTTTTTTTTTTTTTTTTTTTTTTTTTTTTTTTTTTTTTTTTTTTTTTTTTTTTTTTTTTTTTTTTTTTTTTTTTTTTTTTTTTTTTTTTTTTTTTTTTTTTTTTTTTTTTTTTTTTTTTTTTTTTTTTTTTTTTTTTTTTTTTTTTTTTTTTTTTTTTTTTTTTTTTTTTTTTTTTTTTTTTTTTTTTTTTTTTTTTTTTTTTTTTTTTTTTTTTTTTTTTTTTTTTTTTTTTTTTTTTTTTTTTTTTTTTTTTTTTTTTTTTTTTTTTTTTTTTTTTTTTTTTTTTTTTTTTTTTTTTTTTTTTTTTTTTTTTTTTTTTTTTTTTTTTTTTTTTTTTTTTTTTTTTTTTTTTTTTTTTTTTTTTTTTTTTTTTTTTTTTTTTTTTTTTTTTTTTTTTTTTTTTTTTTTTTTTTTTTTTTTTTTTTTTTTTTTTTTTTTTTTTTTTTTTTTTTTTTTTTTTTTTTTTTTTTTTTTTTTTTTTTTTTTTTTTTTTTTTTTTTTTTTTTTTTTTTTTTTTTTTTTTTTTTTTTTTTTTTTTTTTTTTTTTTTTTTTTTTTTTTTTTTTTTTTTTTTTTTTTTTTTTTTTTTTTTTTTTTTTTTTTTTTTTTTTTTTAAAGGGTTTTTTTTTCCTTTCCAGAAAATGAAGTCATATGGTTCAGTATAGGGAAATTTTAAGGTTTCCTTCCGGGAAAGGGGGGGGCTTGGATTTTTATGGTTTCCTTAAGTAAGTTTTTTCAGAATTGGTTTTTAGGTTTCCTTTAGCAAATTGGTATTTTATATTTTTTTAAGGGGTTTTTAAAGGGACAAAAGTCCAGGTTTTGGTTTGGGGGTTTTTTTTGGTTTCCTTCCAGCAAAAAAAATTTTTCAGGTAGGAAAATTTTATTGGTTTTTTTAAAGGAAATTTTCAGGCAGGTTGGAGTTTTTTGGTTTTCCCCTTAGCGGGTAAGTTAGGGTTTTTTTGGATTTTTAGGTTTTTCCAGGGGGGAAGTTTTTGGTTTTTTTTGGGGTTTTTATTTTCCCCCCTTTAGGGGTTTATAGTTTAGTTTTTGGGGTTTTTTTCCCCAAAGGAAGAATTTTTTTAGCTAGGTAGTTTTTTAGGTTTTTCCCCAGGAAAACAATTTCATATGGGTTTTTTGGGTTTCCTTGGGTTATATATTTTTCCCCCTTTTTTTTTTTAATTTTCCCCACCGGTAAGTTTGGTTTTTTGGTTTTTAAGGTTTTTCCTTAAAAGCAGGCTGAAGTCACTAGGGTTTCAGTAGCTAGGTATTTTTTATAGGTTTTTCCCCCCCAGGATTGAAGTATATGGTTCAGTGTTTGGTATTTTTTTTTTTTTTCCCCACAGGATTAAAGTAACTTGGTTAGATTTAATTTTATAGGTTTTTTTCCAGGGGGCAAGATTTGGAGTACTTGGTTTTTTTTCTTGGGGGTAATATTTTTTCAGAGTTGGGTTTTTATGGTTTCCTTAAGCAGGTAAGTTAGGTTTTTTAGGAGGGTTTTTTAAGCAAGGGTCCTTTTTAAAGCTTTTTTTTTTTTTTCCCCCCCAGGGGGGATGAAGTCACGGGTTCATTGCTTGGGTGTTTTATGGTTTCCTTCCAGCAAGGATTTGGAGTATTTGGGGTTTTTTGGGTTTTCCTTGGGGTAAGGTTTTTTTTAGGGGAATTTTATTTTTTCCCTAGCAATGAAGTTTTTGTTCCCAAAAACAGGATTTTATTTCCTTAAGGGGTAAATACCTGGTTTGTATAGGTTTTTAGGTTCCCTTCCAAGGGACTGAACCCCTTTGGTTCAGACTATGGTAGTTTTAGGTTTTTGGGTTTTTAAGGCATGAATGGTTTTTTGGTTTTTTGGGGGGAAAAAATTTTTTTTGGGATTTTAAGGTTTTCCCTTGGGGATGAAGTATATTTCAGAGGGTTTTTTATAGGTTTTTTCCCAGAAAAGCATTGGTTAGTTATTAGTTTTTTTTCCCTTCCAGGGACTGAAAGTCACTTTTTTTAAAAGGCTATGGTAGTTTTTATTTCCCTTTCCAGAGATAAGTCACTATGGTTCAGGCTATGGTTTTTATAGGTTTCCCTTTCCAAGGACTAAAAGTCACTTGGTTCAGTAAAAGTTGTTTTTATTTTTTAAGCAGGATTATTACTAGGGGTTTTTAGGTTCCGAATTTAAAAAAATTTTTTCAGGCAGGTGTTTTTATTTTTCCCCCCGGGATGATTTTTATTGGGGTTTCTGGGGGAGGGAGTTTTTTTTTTCCCAGGGGGGGTGAGTATAGGTTCCCAAGCGGGAGAAAAGGGTTTTTCCCGGGTAAGCCTTGGTAGTTATGGGTTTTTTTTCCCCCCAGGGCTGAAGCCCCTTTTAGGGGGTTTTTTGGGGTTTTTCCCAGCGGACTGAAGCCCTAGGGTTTGTAGCTTGTATTTTTATGGGTTTTCTTCCGGGGGGGAAACATTGGTTCAGTAGCTAGGAGTTTTTATTTTTTCCCTTCCCAGCAGGGGGGGGGACTTGGAGTTTTTAGGTTTCCTTAGCAGGGGGTAATTGGTTTTAGGTTTTTTTTTAAGGTTCCCCGCGGTGGTACTATGTTTTTTATTAGTTTTTGGGTTTTTACGGAGGTCACTATGTTCAGTAGCTATGGTAGTTTTATAGGTTTCTTCCGGGGGGAAGTCCCTATGGTTCATTAGGGGGGGTTTTTATTTTTTTGGGGCGAATTCCCCTGTTTTTAAGAAAATTTTTTTAAAGGTTTTTTCCCGCAGACTAAAAAATTTTTTCCCCAAATTTGGGTTTTTTTGGTTTTTTAAAATGGGGCTTCCCCGGGCTATGGTTTTTTTAAAAGGTTTTTGGGGTAATAGTTCCCCTTAACAGATTTAAGTTTCCTTGGGAATGAACCCCGGGTTTAGGTTTGGTTTTTTTCCCCCACTAAAATAAGTACTTGGTTCGGGTATGGTAGTTTTATGGGTTTTCCCTTCCGCAGGACTAAAGTAAATCGGTTTATAGGCTAGGTAGTTTTATATTTTTCCTTCAACAGGACTGAAGTCCTTGGTTCAAGTAGCTAGGGTAGTTTTTGTTTTTCCTGCAGAACAAGTCATTTTGGTTCAGTTTTTTTTTTTTTAAAAATTTTTCCCCAAAAACTAAAGTACTATGGTTCATTTTGGGGTAGTTTTGGGTTTTTCCTTCCAGCGAAATTTGGAGACTATGGAAAACTTTTAAATTTCCTTCCAGCAATTTAAAGGTTTCATATGGTTTTTTTTAAAGGTTTTTGGGAAAACTTTCGGGCCCCTTTGGGTTTTTATGTTTTTTCCCAGCAGGTAAGTTAGGTTTCTTTCAGGTTTTTTAAAATTTTTTTCGGGGTAAGCCTTTGGTTTTATAGCTTTTTTTTAGGGGGACTGAAGATTTGGGTTAAGCTATGGTTATTTTTAGGTTTCCCCAGGCGGGATGAACCTATTGTTCAGTAGCTAGGGGTTTTTTTAAATTTTCCCTTTCCCAGAGGGGAAAATTGGCCGGGGTTTAGGGGGGGGTTTTTAAATTTTTCCCCCGGGATTTTTGGAGTCCCTTTAGTTTTATAGGTTTTTGGGAAAAAGGTCCCTTAGCAGATTGGGTTTTTTTTTTCCCAGAAGAATTAATTTTGGTTTCAGGAGTTTTTGGTTTCCCCAAGGTAAGTACTAGGGTTGGGTTATGGTTTTTTAAGGTTTTTTCCCCCTAACCCATTGGTTGGGTAGTTTTTGGGTTTTTTAAAACAAAAGTTTTTTTTTAAAGCTTTGGTATTTTTAAAATTTTTTTCCCAGCAAAAGAAAAATTTTGTTTAGGTTTTTTTATGGTTTTTTGGCCTAAGCAATGGTTAATTATGGTTTTTTTTTGGTTTTTTGGGGTTTAATTTTTGGGGCTGGAGTTTTTAATTTTTCCTTTAGGGGGGGGGTAAGGTTTTTTCAGGGGTTTTTAAGTTTTATGGTTTCTTAGGGGTAAGTTTTTAAGGGGGGGTTTTTAAGGGTTTTCCTTAAGGGTTAAGTCCTTTGGTTTTATGGTTTTTTAAGGTTTTTTTTTTGGGGCGAGCCTATGGTTTTTTATAGTTTTTGGGGGTTTTTAAGGTAAGTCATTTTTTTGGTAGTTTTGGGTTTTCCCTTTCCCAGCAGGACTGAAGTCAATAGGGTTCAGTAGTAGGGAGTTTTTGGGTTTTCCCTTTCCCGAAGGATTTTGGGTACTATGGTTTTTATAGGGTTTTTAAAATTCCAGGCAGATTTGGGATTTTTTGGTTTCTTCCAAAAAAAATTTTTTTTTCAGGGGGGGATGGTTTCCTTTTTCCCCATAAAGCATTTTTTAATTTTTTTTTTAGGGGGGGAAGGGCCCTGGGGCAGGGGGTTTTTTTATAGGTTTCCTTCCAGCAGGACTAAAGCACTTGTTTCAGTAGCTTTGGTATTTTTATAGGTTTCCTTCCAGAGGACTAAAGTCCTTTGTTTTAGTAGCTAGGGTTTGTTTTATGGGTTTTCCTTCCAGCAAAAAACTGAAGTCATTTGGTTTTCAGTAGTTTGGGTTTGTTTTATAGGTTTCCTTCCAGCAGGACTGAAGTCACTATGGTTCCCAGTAGCTATGGTGTTTTATGGGTTTTTCCTTCCAGCAGAAATAAAAGTCCCTATGGTTCATTGGGAAAATGGTATTTTTTAATAGGTTTCCTTCCAGCGTACGGAAGTATTTAGGGGGTTCAGTGCTAGGTAGTTTTATAGGTTTCCTTCCAGCAGTATGAGTCCTAGGGTTTTCATTTGTTATGGTGTTTTGTTTTTTCCCTTTTCCAGCAGGACTGAAGTCCTTTGGTTCAGTAGTTTTTGGGAGTTTTGTGGGTTTTTCCTTCAGCAGGACTGAAGTCACTAGGGTTTCGTAGCTATGGTAGTTTTATAGGGTTTCCTTCCAGCGGACTAAAAGTCACTGTGGATCGGGATTTTTTGGTGTTAAAGAGGTTTTCTTTCAACTTTGGGAAAGTCATTATTTTTATACGTTCAAAAAATTATTCAGTTTAAGAACTCCTTCCCTACTGGGTTAGTCACTATAGTTACAATATCTTCAACACTCTCAAAAGCATAATTCTGTACTCTTTCAATAAATGCATGTTACAATATTTAAAAGACCGTCATAGTGAGATAAGGCTTTAATCACAGAAAAATCATTGACCATTACAAACATAAAAGAAAAACTCTTCAGAAAAATTTGCCAATTCGGGAGACCTGATTTAGTGACAAAGTTAATTTTAGCAGACCATCTTACAGCCTGACTGACACCTTTTATATTAATTTATAATGCAACTCCGAGAATCGTCCCAACGTTAATGGTTAAGTTCCGAAAGAATCAATTAAAAATTAATGCAGAAAATATTTGTATGCAAATAGAGTACTTGAGGAGTTGAGTCATCTCCAGGAGGAAGTTGTAAGTGTAATAACTACTGTCAACTTTAATTACGAAGGACAACAAAAATATAATAGTATATAGATAATTATGAAGTGTTAATTAACCCTTATAAAACTTATGCGAAATATAAATACAATAACAAAAAGAAATTCAGGGTAATAAAAGTATTATTAAAAGTAATTATGAAATAAAATTAATACAGGTACCAAATATAATACATGTATTTACTGAATATATTTTATTATTAATTATAAAATATATTCATGCATTTCAGATTAATATTAAAATAATGATATCATCTCATTTCTGAGTCTGGTATTATTGTTCAAGTTAATTATAAAAAAAAAATAAATGAAACGCGAAATCAAAATCAAAACACTTACAACATCATATATATGAGAGTTACTTGTCTCTGCTTATAAAGTAATGCTTGTTGTAGACAAACACCTGAAAGTTACTAAGTAATGCTTGTTGTAGACAAACACCTGAAAGTTACTAAGTAATGCTTGTTGTAGACAAACACCTGAAAGTTACTAAGTAATGCTTGTTGTAGACAAACACCTGAAAGTTACTAAGTAAATCTTGTTGTAGACGAACACCTGAAAGTTACTAAGTAATGCATGTTGTAGACAAACACCTGAAAGTTACTAAGTAATGCATGTTGTAGACAAACACCTGAAAGTTACTAAGTAATGCATGTTGTAGACAAACACCTGAAAGTTACTAAGTAATGCATGTTGTAGACAAAAACCTGAAAGTTACTAAGTAATGCATGTTGTAGACAAACACCTGAAAGTTACTAAGTAATGCATGTTGTAGACAAACACCTGAAACTTACTAAGTAATGCATGTTGTAGACAAACACCAGAAAGTTACTAAGTAATGCATGTTGTAGACAAACACCTGAAAGTTTTCTAAGTAAACATGTTGTAGACAAAAAAACCTGAAAGTTACTAAGTAATGCATGTTGTAGACAAACACCTGAAAGTTACTAAGTAATGCATGTTGTAGACAAACACCTGAAAAATTTCTAAGAAAAACTTTTGTTG
>NW_026480378.1:0-22169 GCF_026875155.1 Cherax quadricarinatus | reverse complement strand
ACCGGGGGTTTTGGGGTGAAAAACCCCCCCCCGGGGATACCTAATTTTAATTGTGAGAACCCCCAGGGAACGTATAGTGGTTGTTTGGGGCAACAAAACCCACCCAGAAGGTATTACCTCCTGTGGTGGAGGTTGTTGAAAACCCCCCAGGGAGGTACTCCATCCGGTGGTAGTAGGTTGGTAGCACAACACCGGGGAAAGAAACTACCTTCTGTGGAAAAGGGGTTGGTGGACAACAACCACCAGGGATGACTACCTCCTGTGGTATGGGGTTGGTAGACAGCAACCCCCCAGGGAGGTCTACCTCCGTGGTAGTAGGTTGGTAGAAAACAACCCCGGGGAAAGGTACTACCTCCTGTTGGTAGTAGGTTGGTAGACACAACCCCAGGGAGGTAATTCCTTCCTGTTTTGAGGTGGTAGACAAAACCACCGGGGGGAAATACGTCCTGGGTAGAGGTTGTAGACAGCAACACCCAGGGAGGTACTCCCGTCCTGTGTTGTGGGTTTGGGTAAGGAAACCCACCCAGGGGGGAAAATACTCTTTGGTAGTAGGTTTGGTAGAAAACAACCCCCCAAGGGGGGAAAATACCGTCCATTTTAGTAGGTGGTAGACAGCAACCCACCCAGGATGTATACTGCCCTTGTGGTAGTAGGTTGTTAGACACAACCACCCAGGGGGGTATCCCCTTCTGTGGAGGTTGGTAGACAGAAACCATCAGGGGGGTATTCATCCTGTGGTAGTAGGTTGGTAGACAGCAACCACCGGGATGAAAATACTTCCTGTGGTAGTAGGTTGGTAAAAAAGCAACCACCCGGGGAGGTACTCCCCCCGGTTTAGTAGGTTGTAACAGCAACCACCCAGGGGGAATACCACCTGTGGTGTAGGTTGGTAGCAGAACCACAGGGAGGTACTACCTTCGGGGTAGTAGGTTGTAACAGCAACCATCCGGGGAGAAAATACTGGTGGAGTGGGTTGGTAGACAGCAACCACCAGGGGAGATGATACTGTCTGTGGTAGTAGGTTGGTAACAGCAACCACCCAGGGAGGTCTCCGCCCTGTGGTAGTAGGTTGGTAGACGAAACCAAACCCAGGGAGATAATACGTCCTGTGGTAGTGGGTTGGTAGACTTAAACCCAGGGAGAAAATACTGTCTGTTGCGTGGGTTTTGGTAGACAGAAATCACACAGGAGGTACTACCGCCCTGTGGTTTAGGAGGTAGACAGAACCCCCCAGGGAGAAATTTTCTGCCCGTTTTGGGGGGGAGACAGAAACCCCCCAGGGAGAAAAATACTGTCCTGTGGTAGTGGGTTGGTAGACATACCCCCCCAGGAGTATACTGCCCGGGGGTTAGGTTGGTAGCAGAACCACCCGGGAGATAAAAATGCCCTGGGGTAGGGGTTGGTAACAGCAACCCCAGGAGATAATACTGTCCGTGGTAGTAGGTTGGTAGACAAAAACCCCCCAGGGGATAATATGTCCTGTGTGTAGGTTGGGTAGACGCAACCCCCCAGGGGTAATACGCCTGGGTAGTAGGTTTGGTAGAAGCAACCACCCGGGATTTAATACGCCCTGTGGTAGTAGGTTGGTAACGAACCACCCAGGGAGGTACTCCGCCCTGTGGTAGTGGTTGGTAGACAGCAACCCCCAGGAGATAATATGTCCTGTGGTATAGGTTGGTAGACAGAAACCCCCCAGGGAGATAATACGCCGTGGAGTAGGTTGGTAGACAGCAACCCCCCGGGGGAATAATATGTCCTGTGGTAGTGGGTTGGTAGACAGCAACCCCCCAGGGAGATAATATGCCTGTAGTAGTAGGTTGGTAGCAGAAAACCCCCAGGGAAAAATACTGTCCGTGGTGGGTAGGTTGGGTAAAAAGAAACCACCCGGAATAATACTGTCCTGTGGTGGGTTGGTAGACAGCAACCCCCGGGAAAGGTCACCTCCGGGTAGTGGGTTGGTGACAGCAACCACCGGGAGATAATCTGCCCTGTGGTAGTAGGTTTGGTAGACAAAAAACCACCCAGGGGGAAATACGTCCTGTGGAGTAAGTTGGTAGACAGCAACCACCCAGGGGGGAAAATACTGTCCTGTGGTAGTGGTTGGTGACAGCAACCCCCCCGGGAGGACTACCGTCCTGGGGTAGTGGGTTTGGTAATCGCAACCACCCAGGGAGAAACTGTTCCTGTGGTAGTAGGTTGGGTAGACAGCAACCCCCCAGGGAGATAATACTGTCCTGTGTGTGGGTTGGAGAAAAAACCCCCCAGGGAGGTACTCCCCGTCCGTGGTAGTAGTTGGAAGAGAAATCACCCAGGGAATAATACTGTCTGTGTGTAGGGTTGGTGACAGCAACCAAAAAGGGGTAATTGCCCCTGTGGAAGAGGTTTGTGGGACAGCAACCACCCAGGGATAATACTGTCCTGTGGTAGGGGTTTGGTAGACGAAAACCCCCAGGGAAAAACGCCCTGTGGTAGGTTGGGAGACAGAAACCCAATCGGGAAAAATTTCTGTCCTGTGGTATGGGTTTGGTAGCAGCAACCCCAGGGAGTAATACTGTCCGTGGTAGTAGGTTGGTGACGCAACCACCCGGGAGATAAAACCCCCCTGTGGTAGTAGGTTGGTAGACAGCAACCACCAGGGAGATAATACTTCCTGTGGTAGGGGTTTGGTAGACAGCAACCACCCAGGGAGATAATACTGTCCGTGGTAGTGGGTTGTAACAGAACCACCCTGGGGATAATACTGCCCTTTGGGGTTTAAGTGGTTGGTAGACAGCAACCACCCAGGGACGTACTACCGTCATACCGCCCTGTGGAAGTAGGTTGGTAGCAGTAACCACCCAGGGAGATAATATGTCCTGGGGAAAAGTATTGGTAGACAGCAACCCCCAGGGAAAATACTGTCCTGTGGTAGTGGGTTGGAGCACAACCCCAAGGGGTATCCCGTCCTGTGGGTAGGTTTGGGTAGACAGCAACCACCCGGGAATAATATGTCTTTTGTATGGGTTTGGGTAGACAGCAGCCACCCCGGGGAGAAAAACGCCCTGTGGTATGGGTTTGGGTGACAGCAACCCCCCGGGGAGGTACTACCGTTGTGGAGGGGTTGGTAGCCCGAAACCCCCCGGAGAAAATACGTCCTGTTATAGTAGGTTGGGGGAACAGAAACCCCACCCAGGGAAAAAATACTGTCCTGGGTAGTAGGTTGGAGACGAACCCCCCGGGGAGTACCCGTTGTGGTAGGGGTTTTGGTGGCAACTACCCAGGGAATAATACTGTCCGCGTAGTAGGGGGGGTAGCAGCAACCCCCCGGGAGAAATATGTCCTGTGGGTAGTAGGTTGGAGACAGCAACCATCAGGGAGATAATCTGTCCTGTGGTTTTGGTTTGGAGCAGCAACCACCCAGGGAATACTACCGCTGTGGTAGTAGTTGGTGAAGCAACCACCCGGGAGGTACTATCGCCTGTGGTAGTGGGTTTGGTAGACGCAACCACCCAGGGAGTTTCTACGTCCTGTGGTAGTGGGTTGGTAGACAGAACCCCCGGGAGGTACTCCCGTCCTGTGGTATAGGTTGGAAAAAGACAGAAACCACCGAGGGAATATCCGCCCTGGGTAGGGGGTTTTGGTAGACAGCATCCCCCCGGGAGATACTACCGTCCTGTGGGTATAGGTTGGTGCAGCAACCCCCCAGGGAGATAACCGTCCTGGGGTAGTGGTTGGAGACAGCACCACCCAGGGAGATACACCGCCTGTGGTAGTAGGTTGGTAGCAACAACCCCCCAGGGGGGTACAAAACCCCTCCTGTGGTAGTAGGTTGGTAGACAGCAACCCCGGGGAGATCTACGTCTGTGGTAGTAGGTTGGTAGACAGAACCACCCGGGAGGTACCCCACTGTGGTAGTAGGTTGGTAGAAAGAAAACCCCCCGGGGAGATATTTCCGTCTGTGGTAGTAGGTTGGAACACAACCCCCCGGGGGAATACTACCGTCCTGTGGTATGGGTTTGGGTGACAGCAACCACCCGGGAGATACACCGTCCTGTGGTAGTAGGTTGGTGACAGAAAACACCAGGGAATACTCCCCGTCCGTGGTATTTGGTTTGGGTTTGACGAAACCCACCCAGGGAGATACTACCGTCCTGGGGTAGTAGGTTGGTAGACAGAAAACCACCCGGGAGGTACTACCCCCCTTGATATGGGTTGGTAGACAGCAACCCAGGGAGGTACTACCGCCCTGTGGTAGTGGTTTGGGTGACAACCCCCAGGGAGATACTACCGTCTGGGGTATAGGTTGGTAGACAGCAACCACCCAGGGAGGCATACCGTCCTGTGATAGTAGGTTGGTGACAGCAACCCCCCCAGGGAGGTATACCGTCCTGTGGTAGTGGGTTGGTAGACAGCAACCCCCCAGGGGGGTATTTCCGTCCGTGATAGTAGGTTGGAAACAAAAAACACCCAGGGGGAAATACCCCCTGTGGTAGTAGGTTGGTAGACAAAAACACCCAGGGGGTACTACCTCCTGTGGTAGTAGGTTGGTAGACAACAACCACCCGGGATATACCACCCGTGGTAGTGGTTGGTAGACAAAAACCCACCCAGGGAGGTCTCCCGTCCTGTGGTTGTGGGTTTGGTAGACAACAACCACCCGGGTTTACTACCATCCGGGTAGTAGGTTGGTAGAAAAACAACCACCCGGGGAGGATACCATCCTGTGAGTGGTTGGTAGAAAACAACCACCGGGGAGGTACTCCCGCCCGTGTAGTGGTTGGGGTAGACAAAAACCACCAGGGATTTCTACCACCCTTGGTAGTAGGTTGGTAACAGCAACCACAGGGGGGTATACGTCCGGGGTAGTAGGTTGGGTAGAAACAACCACCCGGGAGGTACTCCCGTCCTTGGTAGTGGTTGGTAGACAGAACCCCCAGGGGGGTCTACCTTTGTGGTGTGGGTTTGGTAGCAAAACCACCCAGGGGTACTACCATCGTGGTAGTGGGGTTTGGTGAAAAAACCCCCCAGGGGGTCTACCGTCCTGGGGGTATAGGTTGGTAGACAACAACCCCCCGGGAGGTACACGTCCTGTGGTTAGGTTGGTAACAGAACCACCCAGGGAGATAATACTGTCCTGTGGTAGAAAGTTTTTTGGACAGCAACCCCCAGGGAATAATACGGGCCCTGGGATGGTTGGTGACGCCCCCACCCGGGAGGTACTCCGCTGTGGTATGGTTGGTATCAGAAACCCACCCGGGAGATAATACTGCCCTGTGGTGTGGGTTGGTAGACAGAAACCCCCCCCCGGGAGTAATACTGTCGTTGTAGTGGTTGGGTAGACAGCAAACCCCCCAGGGATTTACTCCGTCCTGGGGTAGTGTTTGGTAGAAGCAATCACCCGGGGGAGATAATACTTTGGGGTAGTAGGTTGGTAGACAGAACCACCCAGGGAGTAATACTGTCCTGGGGAAAAGTGGGTTTGTGACGAAAACCCCCCGGGAGAAAATTCTGTCCGTGGTTAGGTTGGTAGACAAAATCCCCGGGAGTAATACTGTCCTGTGGTGGGGTTGGTAACAAAACCAGGGAGAAATTCTGTCCTGTGGTGTAGGTTGGTAGACAGCAACCCCCCAGGGAGATAATAGCCCTGGGTAGTGGGTTTGGGTAGACGAAAAAACCAAACCAGGGAGATAAACGTCTGGATAGGTTGGTAGACAGCAACCCCCCAGGGGAAAATTATGCCCCTGTGGTAGTAGGTGGTAACAGCAACCACCCAGGGAGATAATTGTCGTGGTATGGGTTTGGGTGACAGCAAACCCCCCTGGGAGAAATTTTATGCCCTTGGGTGGGTTGGTAACAGCCCCCACCCGGGGGACGTATCCCGTCACTACCGCCCTGTGGATGGGTTGGTAGCAGAAAACCCCCCAGGGAGATAATACGCCCTTGGTAGTATGTTGGTAAAGCAACCACCCGGGAGATAATACTTCCTGTGGTAGTAGGTTTGGGTAAACAGAAACCCAAAAGGAGGTACTAGCCTGTGGTATGGGTTTGGGTAGACAGAAAAACACCCAGGGAGAAATATGTCTTGTTGTATTTGGTTGGTAGACAGCCCAAAACCCAGGGAAAAATACTGCCCTGTGGTATGGTTGGTAAAACAGCAAACCACCCAGGGGGACCCCGTCCCTGTGGTAGTGGTTTGGGTAGACAGCAACCCCCCAGGGGAAATATGTTGTTTTAGTGGGTTTGGTAGACAGCAACCATCCGGGAGTAATCTGTCCGTGGTAGTAGGTTTGGTAGACGAAACCACCCGGGGAGGTACTACCGCCCTTGGGGTAGTGGGTTTGGGTAGACAGCAACTACCCAGGAGATATTGCCCTGCGGTAGTAGTTTGGTAGACGCAACCCCCAGGAGTAATACTGTCCTGTGGTAGTAGGTTGGTAGACAGCAACCACCCGGGGGAGTGTATGTCCTGGGTGTAGGTTGGTAGACAGCAACCCCCGGGGAGATACTACCGCCTGTGGTGTAGGTTGGTGACAGCAAACCCCCGGGAGGTACTATCTCCTGTGGTGTGGGTTGGTAGACAGAAACCACCCGGGGAGATACTACCGTCCTGTGGTAGAGGTTGGAGACAGCAACCACCCGGGAGGTACTCCCGTCCTGTGGTAGTAGTTGGTAACAGAAACCCACGAGGGAGTACTCCGCCCCTGGGGTAGGAGGTTGGTAACAGCATCCCCCCCGGGAGATACTCCCGTTTTGGTAGTGGTTGGTAGACGCAACCCCCAGGGAGATACTACCCCCCTGTGGTGTTGGTTGGTAACGAAACCCACCCAGGGGGTATCCCGTCCTGTGGAGTGGGTTTGGGTAGACAAAAACCCCCCAGGAGGTACTACCGTCCGGGGTATGGGTTTGGTCAGCAACCCCCAGGGAGTACTACCGTCCTGTGGTAGTGGGTGGTGACAGAACCACCCGGGGGGGTATACCACCCTTGGGGTAGTGGTTTGGGTAGCAGAAAACCCCCAGGGTTACTACCGTCCTGGGTAGTGGTTGGTAGACGCAACCACCCGGGGAGTATACCGTCCTGTGGTAGTAGGTTGGTAGACAGCAACCACCCAGGGAGATACACCGCCCCGTGGTAGTAGGTTGGTAGAACAACACCCAGGGAGATACACCTTTGTGGTAGTGGGTTTGGTAACAGAACCCCCCGGGGAGATATACCGTCTGTGGTTGGGTTTTGGTAGACAGCAACCCCCCAGGGGTACACCGTCCTGTGATAGTAGGTTGGTAGAACAACCACCCAGGGAGGTACTACCGTCGTTTTGTAGGTTGGTAGACAACAACCACCCAGGGAAATACTACCCCCGTGGTAGTGGTTGGTAACAGCAACCACCAGGGAGGAAATTACGTCTGTGATATTTGGGGGGTAAAACAGCAACCCCCCCAGGAGGTACTACCGCGTGGTGTGGGTTGGTAGACGCAACCCCCCAGGGAGGTATTTCCCGTCCCTGTGTAGTAGTTGGTAACAGAAAAAACCCCCGGAGGTATACCTCCGGGGTGTAGGTTGGAACAACAACCACCCAGGGGGTACTACCAGTGGTTAGGTTGGTAGCAACAACCACCCAGGGGGGTACTACCATCCTGTGGTAGTGGGTTTGGTAGACAACAACCCCCAGGGGGGGTATTTCCGTCCTGGGGTAGGGTTGGTAGACAAAACCACCCAGGGATTTAAACCACCTGTGGTAATTTGGTAGAAACAACCACCCAGGGGGGTATACCATCGTGGTAGTAGGTTTGGTAGACAACAACCCCCGGGGAGGTACTCCCGCCGGGGTAGTAGGTTGGTAGACAACAACCACCAGGATTTATACCTTGTGGTAGTGGTTTGGGTAGCAGAAACCCCCCAGGGAGGTAACCGTCCTGTGGTAGTGGGGTGGTAGACAAAAAACCCCACCCAGGGAGGTACTACCGCCCTTGGTATAGGTTGTAGACAGCAACCACCCGGGGAGGTACTACCGCCCTGTGGTAGGGGGTTGGTAGAAAACAACCCCCAGGGGGTACTCCCATCCTTGGTAGTAGGTTGGTAGAAAAAACCCCCAGGGAGGACTACCGTCCTGTGGTAGTGGGTTTGGGAGACAACAACCCCCAGGGAGGTACTACCGTCTGTGGTGTGGGTTTGGTAGACAGAACCCACCCGGGGAGGTACTACGTCCTTGGTAGTAGGTTGGTAGACAAAAACCCCCGGGGAGGTACTACCGCCCTGTGGTAGTATTTTGGTAGACAACAACCACCAGGGGGTACTCCATCCTGTGGTAGTAGGTTTGTAGAAAAACCACCCGGGAAAAGGTACTACCGTCCTGTGGTAGTAGGTTGGTAGAAAAGCAACCCCCGGGGAGGTACTCCCGTCCTTGGTATGGGGTTGGGTAGGAAAAAACACCAGGGGGGTTCTCCCGCCCCTGTGGTAGTAGGTTGGTAGACAAAAACCCCCCAGGGTGGTACTCCCATCCGGGTAGGGGTTTTGGAACAGCAACCCCCCAGGGAGATACTACCGTCCTGTGGTAGTGGTTGGTAGACAGAAAACCCCCAGGGAGGAACTACGTCCTGTGGTAGTGGGTTGGTAAAAACAACCCCCAGGGAGATAATACTGCCCGCCAAGTTATTGTAAATTGGAAACGCTTTTTTTTGTCTCATAAAATGAAATTTTTCAGGTGGTCTTGCTTTTCTATTTCCACTTAAGTCACACTCCATAAGGGAAACCCAATATATACACCCCCCCTCTGGGTTTTTTCTATTTTCTTACTTTTTTTTCTTGTTTTTTACCTCTTATATCCAGGGGGAAAAGTGGACAGAATTTTTTCCTCCAAGCTGCGTGTTGTAGGGCGACAAAAATCCGGGAGCAAGACCTGTAACCCCTTTATGCATATTATATTTTTAAAAATTTTAAAAAGGAGACACTTTCCTTTTTTTTTTGATAAAACCCCCCTGGGGGGAGTGACCCCCCCTCGGGGATGTGACCCTCCCCCCCGGTGAATGTGACCCTTCTCGGGGGATTGACCCTCCTTCGGGGAATGTGACCCTCCATCTGGGATGTGACCCTCCCTCGGGGGATGTGCCCCTCCTCGGGGGGATGTGACCCCCCCCGGGGGAATGACCCTCCCTGGGGAAAAATGTGCCCCTCCTTGGGGGATGTGACCCTCCTTGGGGGAATGTGACCCCCCCTCGCGTGAATGTGACCCCCTTGGGGGGATGTGACCCCCCTTGGGGGAATGTGACCCTCCATCTGGGATTGACCCTCCCTGGGGGATGTGACCCTCCCCTGGGGGGATGTGACCCCCCCACGGGGGATATGACCCTCCTCGGGGGGATGTACCCCCCCTAGGGGATGGCCCCCTCCTTGGGGGTGAAACTTTTTCCGGGGGGGATTGACCCTCCCTCGCACGAAGTGACCCTCTCTGGGGGGTGTGACCCCCTTTGGGGAAATGTGACCCCCCCCCGGGGGATGTGACCCCCTGGGGGATGTGACCCCCCCTCGGGAAAAATGTGCCCCCCCCGGGGGATTGGCCCTCCCTCGGAGAATGGCCCCTCCCGGGGAATTGCCCCTCCCTTGTGGAATGGCCTCGGAGAATGTGCCCCTTGGGGGGATTGCCCTTCCCAAAGGGGATGTGACCTCCCCTGGAATGTAACCTTCCCAGGGGGATACCCCTCCCTCGGGGGAGGGGGGCCTGCATTCGGGGGATAGACCCTCCCTTGGGAAAAAGTGTCCTTGGGGGGATGGACCCCCCCTGGGGGGATTGACCCCCCCTGGGGGATGTGACCCTCCCCGGGGGATGGACCCCCCCTCGGGGAATGTGACCCTTCCTCGGGGGATTGACCCCCCTGGGGGGATGGGCCCCCTCCCTCGGGGGATGTGACCCCCCTCTGGGAACGTGACCCCCCCTGGGGGAAATGTGACCCTCACTCGGGGGATGTGACCCCCCTTTTGGGGGACTCCCTCCTCTGGGAATGTGACCCTCCCCGGGGGGTTGCCCTCCTGGGGGGGATAAAACCTCCCCTGGGAATGTGACCCCCCCTGGGGGATGTGACCCCCTGGGGGAATTGGCCCCTCCCGGGGGATGTGACCCTCTCGGGGGATGTGACCCCCCCTGGGGGGATGTGACCCTCCCCGGGGAATGGCCCCTCCCTCGGGGAAATGTGACCCTCCTCATGGAATATGCCCTCCCTGGGAGGATGGCCCTCCCTCGGGGATGTACCCCCCCTCGGGGGAGGCCCCCCCTCGGGGGATGCGCCCTCCCTGGGGGACGTGGCCCCTCCCCGGGGGAATGTGACCCCCCCTCGGGGATGTGGCCCCCCTCGGGGGATGTGACCCCCCTGTGTTAATGTGCCCTCCCCCGGGGATGAACCCCCGTTTTAAGTGACCCTCCTCAGGGGATGTGCCCCCTCCTCGGGAATGTGACCCCCCCTCGGGGTGTGACCCTCCTCGGGGGATGTGACCCTCCCTCGGGGGATGTGACCCTCCCCTCGGGAATGTGACCCTCCCTCAGGAATATGCCCCTCCCTCGGAGGAGTCCCCTCCCTGGGCGTATGTGCCCCCCCTCGGGGGTGTGACCCCCCCTGGGGGGATGCGCCCCTCCCCGGGGGGACGTGGCCCCCCCTTGGGGAAGGACCCCCCCTGGGGGATGGGGCCCTCCTCGGGGGATGTGCCCCTCCTGTTTTAAATGTGACCCTCCTCGGGGGATTAACCCCCCCATCTGTTAATGTGACCCTCCCCGGGGGATGTGAACCTCCCCGGGGGGAAGTGCCCTCCCCAGGGATGTGACCCCCCCGGTGAATGTGCCCCTCCTGGGGGGATGTACCCCCATCGGGGGATGTCCCCTCCCCGGGGATTGACCCCCTCGGGAATGTGCCCCCTCCCTGGGGGTTTGGGGCCCTCCTGGGGGATGTGACCCCCCCTGGGGGATGCGACCCTCCCTCGGGGGACGGGGCCCCCTCCTCGGGGGAATGTGCCCCCCCCTCGGGGGGAGTGCCCTCCCCTCGGGGGATTCCCCTTGTGTAAGGGGGATCCCGGGGGAGAACCTCGGTGGGGGGGTTTGGGGATGGACCCCCCTCAGGGGATGTGACCCCCCTCGGGAATGTGACCCTCCCCCGGGGATGTGACCCTCCCTCGGGGGTTGACCTCCCTCGGGATGTGACCCTTTTCCTCGGGGGTGTGACCCTTTCGGGAGGATGTGACCCTCCCTCGGGGGATGTGCCCCTTCCCCTCGGGGGGAAATGGGCAGGTTTGATAAATAAAATAATGTAGTTATATAAAGTCAAGCGTCATCGGTAAGTTTTTGGGACTTTTAAGACAATATTAAGAAAATGTTCTGGAAATGGAAGGGAGCGAGTACTGTCCACAAGGCACAGCACTCGCCCCCAGTTTTTCCAAAAGGCACGCACTCGCCCCCAGTGTTCCACAAGGCACAGCACTCGCTCCCAGTGTTCCACAAGGCACAGCACTCGCTCCCAGTGTTCCACAAGGCACAGCACTCGCTCCCAGTGTTCCACAAGGACAGACTCGCTCCAGTGTTCCCAAAAAGGCCAGCACCGCTCCCAGTGCCCACAAGGACAGCCTCCTCCCAGTGTTCCACAAGGCACAGCCTCGCCCCCGTTTCCACAGGAAAACCTCGCCCCCGTGTTCCACAAGGCACAGCCCCGCCCCCAGTGTTCAACAAGGCACAGCATCGCCCCCAGTGTTCCACAAGGCACAGCATCGCTCCCGTGTTCCACAAGGCACGCCTCGCCCCGGTTTTCCCCAAAAATGCCAGTACTCGCTCCCAGTGTTCCACAAGGGCCCACAGCACTCGCCCCCCAGTTTCCCACAAGGCACAGCACCGCCCCCGTGTTCCAAAGGCAGCACTTGCTCAGGTTTTCCCCAAAAGGGCACAGTATCGTCCACTTTTCTCATCCCAATCCGACAAAACAAGGATGTCGCCACGCACGTGCTTCCCTTTGAGATGACCCCAAATCCATGACAGTGTTTCCATTGCAGACATGCAAGGCTCCAGGGGGAATAACAAATCTTTAGTGGGGTGCAAAAAACAATATGAAGTTCAACGTGAGAAATTTCAAATTTCTCAGATATTAAACACGAGGAAATTAAATCTTCATCAGGTACAAAACAAAAATTTTGGCCACAAAATGGAGCGAAACACCAACTCAAAGCGGGAATGTCTGCGAGGGGTCCACCTTCAAGACCTACATTGTATCAATGCTCTGCTGAAAATGACGGATGGGTAATGAGAAACATTCAAACGAGGGGGCCCGCCCATGTGACACTTTAGGTCACTTTTTCTTCTAGGCTGGAATATTGCTGCACACTAACGCACCTTTAAAGGAGGTGAAAATTCCCACCTAGAAAAGTACAGAGAACTTTCACGGCGCGCTAACGGAGATAAAACACCTCAATTATGGGACGCTTGAGGTTCCCCGAACCTGTATTCCCCGGAAAGCAGGGGAGAGGGATACATGATTAATACACCTGGAAAATCCCAGAGGGATTTACCCAACTTGCCACGAAATTACTCATCGAAAGCAAATGACTTGGGAGAAAAAGCAAAAATCCCCCCAAAGAAAAGCAGGGGGTGTCACTAGCAAGTAAGGTCCAAACAATAAGTGTCAGGGGGCCCCAACTGTTACTGCCTCCCCCGTACTAAGGGGGGATTACCAACAGATCCCGGCATTTCAAGTGGACGGAGAGCACCTAAAGTCGGTTCCTGATCAGCCCCGGGTGTGGCTCGAGTTGGTTTGCGGGCCCCAGTAACGCCTGGTTTATCGGCTTGATCCCCGGACCCGGCGCGGGAGCGTTTTACCCCCCAACTTCTCCCGGGAAAAATTTGGGTTCAAAAATAAAATATTATGTGTCTAAACTTTGTGTCTAAATTGTGCTAACTTTTGTCTAAAATTTGTATCTAAAAATTTGTTCTAAATTTGTTCAAACTGTGTCTTAACTTTTTGTCTAAACTTTGTGTCTATCTTTTTTGTCTAAATTTGTACTAAAATTTGTTTCTAAAAATTTTGTGCCTAAAATTGTGTTAAACTTTTTGCTAAATTTGTGCTAAAATTTTTGTCTAAATTTTTTGTTTAAACTTTTTTGCAAACTTTTTTGCCTAAAATTGTGTCTAAAATTCGGTCTAAATTTGTGTCTAAACTTTTTGGGCTAAAAATTTTGGGGTTTTAAACTTTTGTGTCTAAAAATTTGTGTCTAAATTTTTGTCTAAACTTGTGTCTAAACTTTGTGCCCAAAATTTTTGGGCTAAACTTTTGTCTAAAACTTTGTGTCTAAACTTTGCGTTAAATTTCGCTAAATTTGTGTCTAAATTTTTGTTAAACTTTGTGTCAAAATTTGTGTCTTGCTGTGTCTAAACTTTTTGTCTAAAATTTGGCTAAACTTTGTGTTAAACTTTGTGTCTAAACGTGTCTAAACTTGCGTCTAAAATTTGTGTCTAAACTTTTCGTCTAAAATTTTTGTTAACTGTGTTAAACTTTGTGCTAAATTGTGTCTAAACTTTTTGTCTAAATTTGTGTCAAACTTTTGTCTAAATTTGGTCTAAACTTTGGTCTAAAATTTGTTCTAAACTTTGGTCTAAATTTGCGTCTAAAATTTTCGTTAACTTTTCGTCTAAACTTTTCGCTAAATTTGCGTCTAAAATTTGTGTCTAAACTTTGGTCTTTAAAATTTGGTCTAAATTTTGTCTAAACTTTGCGTCTAAACTTTTTTTTCAAACTTTGCGCTAAACTTTGTGTCTAAACTTTTCGTCAAATTTGTGTCTAAACTTTCTCTAAACTTTGTGTCTAAACTTTGCTCTAAAATTTGTGTCTAAACTTTGGGTTTTTAAAACTTTGGTTTTTAAACTTTGGTCTAAACTTTGGCTAAAATTGCGTCTAAACTTTCAGTTAAAATAAAGTTTTAATTGAAAAATGTTTTTTGCTTAATAATGTATAAAAATGACGTAAAAATTAATTATAAAAAAATATATAAAAAAAGTGATTTCGTTTCAGTAATTTTGGGGCGCAGTTTTTAGGGGTGTCATTTGGTGCGTTATTGTGGTGGTGTTTTTGTGGGGTGTTATTGTGGGCTGTCTTTTGGTGTGTTTTTGTGGTCGTCATTGTGGTGTGTCATTGTGGTGCTGTCACGTGGTGCGTCTTGGGGTCGTCATTTGATGCTGTCATTGTGGTGCAGTTTGGGTGCTTCATTGTGGTGCGTCTTTTTTGGTGCTGTCATTGTGGGCTGTCCTTGGTGCAGTCCCTTTTTGGGGCAGTCATTTTGTGCTGTCATTGTGGTGCGTCATTTTTGGTGCAAATCATTGTGGGCTGTCTTTTTGGTGCTGTCATTGTGGTGCAGCCATGTGGAGCTGTCATTATGGGCGCCATTGTGGGACTGTCCTGTGGGCAGCCAATTTTTGGTGCTGCATTGTGATGCGTCATTGTGGTGGTTTTATTGTGGTTCGCTTGTGGGCTGTCTTGGGTGCATCATTTGGGGACAGCCATTGTGGGGGTCATTGTGGTGGTCTTGTGGGGCAGCCATTGTGGGGCGTCATTGTGGTTGTCACTGTGGGGCAGCCTTGTGGTGCAGTTTGTGGTTCGTCATTGTGGTTTGGGAGTATTGTGGTGCAGTCTTTGGGGGCGTATTGTGGTGCTGCCTTTGTGGGGCTTCATTGTGGGGCAGTCATTGTGGTCGCCATTGTGATGTGTCATTGGGTGTGTCTTTTGGTGCTTCAGTGGGGCTTCATGTGGGGGCAGCCTTCAGTGCAATTGTGTTGCTGTCATTGTTGTGCTGTATTGTGGGCAGCCTTGTGGTGCAGTCATTTTATGCAATCTTTTGGTGGGAGTCATTGTGGTTTTGTTTTTGTGGTGCGCCTTGTGGGGGCTGTCATTGTGGTGCACCATTTTGGTGCGCCCTGTGGTGCAGTCATTGTGGTGTTGTTTTTGTGGTGCAGCCATTTGGGGGTGTATTGTGGTGCAGCCTTGTGGTGCAGCCTTTGTGGGGCAGTCTTGTGTGTCATTGTGGGCGCCATTGTGGTTTCTGTCATTGTGGTGCTGCTTTTTGGTGCTGTCATTGTGGTGCGTCAGTGGTGCAGCCATTACGGTGCAATCATGGTGTGCTGTCATTTTTGTGCAGTCATTGTGGTGCAGCATTTTTGGGGCAGTCAAATTTTAGTGCAAACATTGTGGTGCAGTCATTTTGGTGTTGTTTTTTGGTGCAGCCATTTTGGGGGGTGTATTGTGGTGAGCATTTTTGGTGCAGCCATTGTGGTCAGTCTTTTGGTGGGGTTTATTGGGTGCAGTCTTTTGGGCATCATTGTGGTGCAGCCATTGGGGCGTCATTGGGTGCAGTCATTGTGGGGGCAGCCATTGTGGGCAGTCATTGTGGTGGCAATTGTGGGCGTCTTTGGGGCAGCCATTGGGTGTGTCATTGTGGTGCGCATTGTGGTGCTGCATTGTGGTGCTGTCAGTGGTGCAGCCATACGGTGCAAAACATTGGGGGCTGTCTTTTGGGGCAGTCATTTTGGTGCAGCCATTGTGGGGCGTCATTTTATGCAATCATTTTGGTGCAGTCTTGGGTGTTGTTATTGTGGGGCAGCCATTTTTGGGGGGTGTATTGTGGTGCAGTCATTGTGGGGCAGCCATTTTGTTGCAGTATTGTGGTGCAGTCGTGGGGCAGTCATTGTGGTGCATCATTGTTGGGGGCAGCCATTTGGGCAGTCTTGTGGTGAGTCATTGTGGTTCAGCCATGTGGTGCAGTCATTGTGGTGCAGTCATTTTGGTGCAGTCATTGTGGGGCAGTCATTGTGGTGCAGTCATTGTGGTGCAGTCTTTTGGTGCAGCCAAAGTGGTGCATTTTTTGTGCAGTATTGTGGTGAGTCATTTTGGTGCAGTCATTGTGGGGCGTCCCTTTGGTGCTCTCATTGTTATTTAAAGTTCTTCCTCTTTTTTGTAAAATTCCCCTTTTAGCTGTGCTTTAAATTAAAATTCTACGTGCTTTTGTTTCTTAATAAACTAATCCTCTAATACTTTACTAAAACCCGAAGTTTCACAAAAAATATTTAAGAAGGGAAATTATACAATTTTTATCAGTCGGAAACTGTAAAGGAAAATTTGCTGCCTGACCACGGTAAGTGCGGGAGGGTCTGCACCTCTGTTGTTTGTAGGGGGAGCGCCCTGTCATTACCTGGCTGAGTGGTGGAAGTGGTGCTGTCCACCCCGGCTGAAACTTTTGGGGTACTTGATCGTCAAAATGGCGGTTTTTCTGAGCGAAGGGGAAATACGAGGCATGAGCTACTTAAAAACGTTTAAGCCCGTTCTGCGCAAAATTATTGCCAAAAATCATAGGGAGACTTAGGAGTACAAGTGTGTTTTTTGGTTGCATTGAACGGAGGACAACGAATTTTCGTCAAATGCCTTAGCAACGGTTTTGAATCGTTAGCACCAGGTTTGGACGGAGTCTTAAAGCCACCCGGTACTGTAAGAAAAATAGATGTTTCACGGTATTTTCGTGGATCAAGTTACGCAAGTTTCCCCTTTTTGGCGACGGGGGATATAAGGAAAGTTTTTTAAAGTTTGGGGGGTGCATTAGCTAACATGGGACGGGAGGCGGAGCCTAGCTGGTTTTCCAGGGTTCTTTCAACCTAAAAAGACTTTGAGGCACCCAATACCATCCCAGTGTACCCCAAGATTCGGACGCAGGTAATGGTAATGTCCCAGGACAAGACGTACGTGCCCCCTATGTGGTGGTATATCACAACGGCGACTTGCAACGAAACATGTGCCTGGACCTGTGGGGACGCGCAGCCCCTGCTTCAAAGGTGGCAGGTGAGGAACAAAATCGGATGGAGGGCGTGGTGTTTTGTGGAGCGGATATGGGGTCGGGCACACAGATGGCGGTGGTTGGAGTCCCGCCCCACTGCCCCGTCAGGGTTTTTTCCCGTGGATAAGGGGGGAGCAGCAAATACAAGAGAAGGGGTTTTTGAGATTGAGGGGGAATTGGTGGAGGGTTTAAGACATTTTCCCAATGAGGGATGTTAATCTGGCGGGTGTAGGGAAAACGCGTTCCAAAGTCTGAGACATGATAATTTGGGACGTGATGGTGGTTTGGAGTCGTCCCTTGGCCCATTACACCATTCTCAGGTGGGGGTGGAGGTTCATCGAAGGGGAACATCTGATCAAGTATGTGTAAACCGACGCCGGAAAGAGGGGGTAATGATTTGATGCGTCCTTCGCCCGCACAAGGCCCGGGGGAAAAAGATGAGGGGAAGTGTGAAGGAGTGGGGGTGGTGGTGGGGAGCCTGTAGGAGGCACCGGAAGAAGGGGGGAGGGGAAAGAGAGGGACTTGAAGGTGTTGAACGTAAATTCAAACTTGGGTTGTAAAGAGTGATGAGGGAACGGGGTGGGGAAATTTAATAGGCCTTAGGTGTATGTTGTAAATGTTAATGGGGTTTTGTAGCGGTATGAAGAGAGATGGTTTTGTAAATTTTTAAAAAAACTAGAGTGGATGTTGTTTCCGCAGGGCACAATTTTAAAGAGGGTAGGTGTTTGGGGGTGGCAGGATTTTGGGAGTTACCCTGCCATCTCCCCCTAAAAGGTGGTGGGAATTTTAATAAGGGAGGAGCCCGTTTGTTTTGCAGAGAAACGAAGGGGGGGGGGGGGGGGAGGGGGGTGTTGCGTGTGGTGGGTGGGGATGGGTAAGGTGTGTTTTTGTAGTGGTATGCGCCGGGAGAAAAAAAACATAAAGGTAAAAAAATGTTTTTTTGTGTGGGATCTTGTGTTTTTCTTAAGTGCACTGCCGGGGGGCGATATTGGTGGGGATGGGAAAAGTGTAATCAGGGTGGGGTGATGTGGACCCAAGAGGGGGTGGATATTGTCTGGGTCTTAGGGATTTATTAAGGGGTTTAGGGTTGTGACCTTTTGGGGGGGCGGTGTGGGGGAACTGAATTACGTTTGTTAGGGTGGTTTTTTGCGAGATAAAAGTGTACCTTTCTCGGGATTTGGGCGGAAATCTTTCAGTACTGTTGAGGTACAATGTGATCAAGGGCGTGGTGGGGAGGTTGGGTGGGGGGGCGCTCGCGGACATTATAAAAAGGTTTTGGGGGAAATTTAAATATAAAAGGTTAGGTATGAGGAGGGGTTGGAGGGGTTTTCAGTCCTATGGGGGAGCTTAGTGTGGGAAGAAAAACGGGAGGGTGACATTTTTGACTGGTGGGTAAATTTCGCAAGGAAAGGATTAGAAAGTTTTTGTGAGAGAAGGAAAACTATTAAAAATTTTAAAAAAAGGTGGCTAAATTTAGAGGATAGGTTAAGAGGTTGCTAGGGGGGGGGTGGTGGGAAATTTTTCCAAGGGTGAATAGCTGAAAAAGGGGAGGGGAGGGTGTTTTTCAAATGAAAAATTTCAAGTGTAAGGGGGCAGGAGGGGGGGGAGGGAAGGGCTTTGGGGGGGAAAGCCGTCGCGTGGCTTTGCGGCAACAAAGCAAAGGCAGGCGTAGGCCCATAACATTTTAGAGTAACGGGGATGGTGGAATTTAGAGTAGGGGGAGGGGGAAAGAACCCGAAGGTGTGTGGTTGCGGAGGGTTTGGTACGAGAATTTCGGAAAAGTGGGGGGGTGGGGACGGGGGGATTGGACAAGGTGTGAGTATTGACGTGTTTAAATTTGGAAAAAATACGAAAGGCTTTAGGTGGGAGATTAGGCGAGGAAAAAGAGAATGCGTTAAGGGGGGAATGAGGAAGGGAAAGTTCGGTATTTTGGTCTCCCCCTTTTAATTTTTTTACAACATTTGGGCGTTTGATAAAGGAATTTATGTTAGGTTATTTAAAAATGAAGGGGAAGGGAAAAATTGGGGGAGAAGCAAGAAACAGCAGAAAATAGTGTTTTTCCGAAGGTAAGGGGGCCCCCCCCTTTGGGGGTACCCAGTCATATCACGATGGGAGAATATAAGGGGTTTGCAAAAATTTTTGTTAATAGTTTTTAAAAGTGTGTGGAGGGGTGGTGTCAAAAATTTAGTTCGGGTTGCCGGGAAGGCAAAGATGAAGGAATGGGTCTGAAAGTTTGTGGAAAACTTTTAAGGGTGGGGGTGGGGGGGCGGCTTGTTGGTCTAGCGGCAGGGAGAATGATAGAGTGGAAAAGGGGATTTGCAGGTTATACTTAGGAGAAGGTTTTGGGGGGAAAAGTGGGGGGGGGGGGAAATACGTTGAAAGGGGGCGAAAAATGAGGGTACCGATTAATGGGGGGTATGGGGGGGGAAAATTTCAATGGGGGAAGGGCCTTAGACAGGGAGGCCCCCTGTCCCAATATTTTTTGGTGTTTCCAGGACCCTTTTTTAAGAAGGGTTTACCGTAGTTATGTACGCCCTGGAGGGAAGTGTGGGGGGGGGGGAGGGCCTGGCGGGGTTAATTGGATATGTTGACGACACCCTGTTCTCTTGTGTAGGGGGTGTCAATGAGAGTGTTGGACGAGGTGGTGAATTTTTGGGGTGCCCCGGGTATGCAGGTAAAAGTGCAAACAAGGTGATGGGGTTGGGTTTTTGGGTGGGGGGTTGGGGGGTAGATGTAAAGTTTTTTTAAAAAAATGGGGGGTGTTTTAAAGATTTTGGTATTATTTTTAGGGATGACATGGTTGCGGCGCGGGGGAAAATTGGTAGGTTATTGGAAAGGATCGTGGGGCTTCTAGGGGTTCTGAAACCCCAGCACCAAAACCCGATACGCGGTAAGTCGTGAACATTTATTGTATGTAGGGGGTTTGGGAAGTTGCAGCTGTGTTCCCCCTTACAGGGACAGCGATTGAGGGGGTAAAGAGGGGGTACAAAATTTTTATGGGTTTACGTTGTGATTGTTATGGGGGGGAGGTTGTAAAGTTTTCCTGTAATAGGGGGGTTGGGGTTTTTGGATTTGGGCGGAGGGTAAATTGGTTTTTAAAAGGGGGGTGTTTTTCGTGAGGGTGTGAACCGGGGGGGTTTTTGGGAAAGGATACCGAAGTTGGGTATGTGGTTTGGGGAAAGGAGTTGAGGAATGTGAAATGTTTGGGGCTGTGTTTGGTTAGGGGAATAGAAAGGGTTGTATAAGGGTTTGTGTAGGTTTTTGTAGGTAGGGCTTGTCCCCGTTGAGGGTTTGTTCCCCCCCGATGCGTGGGAAGGTTTTTTGGTTTAGATTTAGTAAATTGAATTAAAAACCCCGGGCGCGTGAGGTGATGTTTTGTTTTTCTGCATGGGGATCCTTCCGTCTGGGAGATATTTTCGAAACAGGGCAGGTTGTGAGGGGGAGGGGGTGTGGATCTGTGGAGGGAAGGGCGGTTCCATGTAGTTTACTTTTGTGAAGGGCTAGAGGAGGTTAGGTGTGGGTTTTTTTTAGGTTGGTACGAGGGTGGGGGGGCCCTGGGGTTCGGTTTTGCGTGCCCAAGCTAGTATGGGTGGGTTAGACGGGGTTTTTCATAAGGCTTTTGATTAAATTTTATGGTAGATTATATATATAGTCGTGGGTGATGAGGGGGAGAGGGAAGTGAGGAGAGAAGAAAGGTTTTTTGCGTAACGTTCTTAGTACGAGGGTGTCGTAACAAGATTTGTATGGGGGGAGGGGGGATCAGGCTTTTTTAGAGGGGTATAGATGCTAACGTTAGGGTTCTCGTAAACTTTTATTGGTATGGTGAGTGAAGGGGTTTTTATGGTTGGGGAGGGAGTCAGGGGCAACAGGGGCTGCCTCCCTGGGAGGGGGGGCGTGGAGGTTGTGAATTGGGTTTGGAAAAGGGTTTTCCCGTTTTTTTGGGACTTTAGGCGCCCGTGTGGGTGGTCAAGGTCTCGTTTTGGGGATATAACCTTTTCAGAAAGTAGGGAAAATGTGATTTTTTATGTATATTATGGGCGTTTGTATCAGTTTTTGAAAAAAATTTTTGGAATAAGTTTTTGATTTTTATTTATGTTAGTGCTGGGTTTTTTTCATGATGAATAACTTAATATGTTTTGCTTGTCATACGTTTTATCTGATTAATGTGATTTTGTGAAAATTTTTTTGGGCGTGGGGGTGTGTGTGTGGATGTGGGTGTGGGTTTTTGGGGGGTGTGTTTTGATAAAATATAAAAATTTTATCTCTTTTATTGTATTGAGACTTTTTTCATGGGTCAGACGTTTGTAATACTTTATATAGCATGATTTTTCTTTTTAAAGTTTTTAAATTTTGGTTTGTACCCGAACCGGTTGGTGTTTGCAAGTTCTCGATGTTAAATGTTTTTTCTGTATGGTTTTAACAATCTAGACAGTTTAGTGCGTAGTCCTTTGTTGAAATTTGTTTATGGTGATTGTAAACAGTAAGACTTGTTTTTGTTTCTAACTGTATTCTTTTTGTTTTTTTGTAGTTGGGATATGTTTAGCTTTTTGTTAGGATAAATATGTAGAATTAGTCAGATTTTGATGTTAGGTTTTGGTTTTTTTTTAATGTGAAGGAGGGTTTAAATGATATAACTTCTTTGTATATTTTATGTTCAAAATGTATTTAACCCTTTGTCAGATGTCATTTTTTTGACAATTTTTATATGCAAAGGTTTTGTATATATGTCAAAATTTATGACCCCTTGGGCATGTAATTTTGTTTTTAGTTTTGTTCTTTTGTAAGTTTTTGTTTTAAAACTTTCGAGATGTAGGCGATCCGTTTTGTCAGTTAATTTGATTAGGTTCTTACGTTTTTTTATTTTTAGTTTTAAATGTATTGGTTTTAAATAAAAAATAAAAAAAAAAAGTCAAGGGAAGGGTTTAGTTGCTGGTACAATGAGTGTGGATGGTTTTATCCCGGCAGGATGACACCTGAGTTTACTTACACCTGCTGTGTGTTTTCCCAGCATAAGTGGGTACCGGTCTTAAAACGTGTTGGGGGTCGCACCCCGGGGGGGAATCTCCCGGAAACCAAGAAAGTCAGTGAGTCAGAGAGTGACTCTTTTTTCCAAAGTTTTCCTCAAGTTGTTTCCCCGGTGTCACCAACACCCCGTCAATTTGTTTTCCCCGGAGCCACCCACACCAGTTTAAAGTTGTCCACCAGGATGTCCCAACCCAGTCAATGTTTTCCCCAGGGTGCCACCCAAAACAGTATTTTTGTTCCCCCCGGTGCCCCCCACCCAGTTATGTTGTCCACCCGGATGACACCCCACACCAGTCAATGTTGTCCCAGGATGCCCCCCCAACGCAGTCAA
>NW_026480366.1:0-11718 GCF_026875155.1 Cherax quadricarinatus | reverse complement strand
CTCTCATACATTCCCCTCTTTGCCTCCAAGGACAAAGTTCTTTGTCTCCACAGACTCCTAAGTGCACCACTCACCCTTTTCCCCTCATCAATTCTGTGATTCACCTCATCCTTCATAGACCCATCCGCTGACACGTCCACTCGCAAATATCTGAATACATTCACCTCCTCCATACTCTCTCCCTCCAATCTGATATCCAATCTTTCATCACCTAATATTTTTGTTATCCTCATAACCTTACTCTTTCCTTTATTCACTTTTAATTTTCTTCTTTTGCACACCCTACCAAATACATCCACCAATCCCTGCAACTTCTCTTCAGAATCTCCCAAGAGCACAGTGTCATCAGCAAAGAGCAACTGTGACAACTCCCACTTTATGTGTGATTCTTTATCGTATAACTCCACGCCTCTTGTCAAGACCCTCGCATTTACTTCTCTTACAACCCCATCTATAAATATATTAAATAATCACGGTGACATCACACATCCTTGTATAAGGCCTACCTTTACTGGGAAATAATTTCCCTCTTTCCTACATACTCTAACTTGAGCCTCACTATCCTCGTAAAAACTCTTCACTGCTTTTAGTAACCTACCTCCTACACCATACACCTGCAACATCTGGCCACATTGCCCCCCTATCCACCCTGTCATACGCCTTTTCCAAATCCATAAATGCCACAAAGACCTCTTTAGCCTTATCTAAATACTGTTCACCTATATGTTTCACTGTAAACACCTGGTCCACACACCCCCTACCTTTCCTAAAGCCTCCTTGTTCATCTGCTATCCTATTCTCCGTCTTACTCTTAATTCTTTCAATAATAACTCTACCATACACTTTACCAGGTATACTCAACAGACTTATCCCCCTATAATTTTTGCACTCTCTTTTGTACCCTTTGCCTTTATACAAAGGAACTATGCATACTCTCTGCCAATCCCTAGGTACCTTACCCTCTTCCATACATTATTAAATAATTGCACCAACCACTCCAAAACTATATCCCCACCTGCTTTTAACATTTCTATCTTTATCCCATCAATCCCGGCTGCCTTACCCCCTTTCATTTACCTACTGCCTCACGAACTTCCCCCACACTCACAACTGGCTCTTCCTCACTCCTACAAGATGTTATTCCTCCTTGCCTTATACACGAAATCACAGCTTCCCTATCTTCAACAACATTTAACAATTCCTCAAAATATTCCCTCCATCTTCCCAATACCTCTAACTCTCCATTTAATAACTCTCCTCTCCTATTTTTAACTGACAAATCCATTTGTTCTCTAGGCTTCCTTAACTTGTTAATCTCACTCCAAAACTTTTTCTTATTTTCAACAAAATTTGTTGATAACATCTCACCCACTCTCTCATTTGCTCTCTTTTTACATTGCTTCATCACTCTCTTAACTCTCTCTTTTCTCCATATACTCTTCCCTCCTTGCATCACTTCTACTTTGTAAAAACTTCTCATATGCTAACTTTTCTCCCTTACTACTCTCTTTACATCATCATTCCACCAATCGCTCCTCTTCCCTCCCGCACCCCCTTTCCTGTAACAACAAACTTCTGCTGAACACTCTAACACTACATTTTTAAACTACCCCAGTACTCCTCGACCCCATTTTGCCAATGCTCTCATTAGCCCATCTATCCGTAAATAGCGTGTTATATCCTATACCACTAACGTGCTCCTCTTTTAGTTTATAAACCTTCCACCCTCTCTCTTCCCTGATGCTTTCTATTCTCCTTGCATCCCATCTGCCCTCCTACTCTCACAGTGTAGCTTCAACAAGAAAGTGATCTATATAGTCTGTGGCCCTTCTATAACACATGTACATCCTGAAGTCATACTCAACAGTCCTTTTATCTACCATACATTAATCCAACAAACTAACTGAGTCATTTCGCCTAACATCATATCTGTTACATATAAACCTCTTTTTCTTAAAATATGTATGTACCTATAACTAAACCCCTTTCTAATACAAAGTTCACATCACACGGAGGCCTCCTCCCGACTTAGCCATTTTACAACCTGCACCCCAAACCTTACCTACCACCAGCCCTCTCTAAAAAAGTTTCTCCTACTTAAGCTCAGATCCCCTACCACAATTCTCTTTCACTTGAGGTTCAAAGGCTCCCTATACATTCACTTAACATCTCCAAAATCACTCTCTCTCCTCTGCATCCCCTCTCTCCAGGTGCATACACGCTTATTATGACCCAACTTTCTCGCTTCCACCGTTAACTTTAATCCACATAATTCTTGCGCATTTACACATTCATATTCTCTTTCTTTTCTCCTTCCATAACTTGATTATTCAACATCTTACTGCTTACTTCCAGCTTCCTTTGCTCTAACTCCTCTCAGATACTCCAGATTTAATCCCATTTATTTCCCCCACCGAAAACCGCCCCTACCCCCTCAGCTTTGTTTTCGCTTAGGGCCAAGGACGTCCACTTCTTTTTCATTATCATAACGTCCTCACTCACTGTTTCTTGTCATCTGCACTACATCCACGCACATTCAAGCATCCCAGTTTTATAAAGTAAATTTTACTCTTCTTCCTCTTTTTTTATAAATGTCTACGAGAAGGGTTACTAGCCCATTGCCCATATATATATAAATATATATATTTACAACAGAAATATAATATATAATATATATATATATATCTAAATATATATCAATATATATCTATATATATGATATATATATATATATATATGCAATAAATCCCAGTGTACAGGTGATTTCAGCAATATCAAAACAACCACTGTGAAATAATAGAGAAATTCCAAGCGTTTTTTCGTGACTACTTACTCACATTGTCAAGAACAATGAAAGTAATTGCATCAAAGGAAGCATATAAAGAGTCTAGACCACATCCCCTACCTCACTATCACATCCCACAACAAAGCAACACTGACGCGCGACTCATTAGAACGGGAACACTGCAGCAGGCCCCCAGGCACAACTAGACCCTCCTTCACAACAACCCACCACCAAACTATTCACCCAAGAATTAAAATATTAAAATTTTATTATTTGTCTAAGGTATTATGAAATTCTTCTCCCAATTCTACCTTAATTATAAATGGATCTAATATTATATAAACCAAAGGAAATATTCATATTATTGTCAAATCCCCCTAGACCGTTAACAGCAAATTCAATAAAACTTCTACTGAAAGGCTAAGATGAATTAGTCAAACAATTTAATTCCACTAATCCACTTTACCTTTCATGTAGGACTAATAAAAAACACCCAAACCAGGGACTCCAGTCAGACCAAGTATTACTGCCATAAGAGAACAGTTTCACAATAAATTATCCAAATGCTTGTTTGACATTTGAGCTCTATTGTTGGCAAAAATTTCTAACTTTAATGTTACAAACAACATAGATTTTAGTTGATAAATTAAGCTCCTTGACTGACTTTGAATGAATTTACATGGTTAGTTTTGATGTTACTTCCTTGTGTTAGAAAGTTCCCCGTGATGATTATTGAATTTTCTTACTGAAGAACTATCGTTTAATTTATGATTTACCATTGCCAGTTTCCTACTATCATTAAACTTAATAAACTTTGCATTGTTGATGCAAAATAGGTATTTAATGGATAAGTTTTACACTCAGAAGTTTTTGGTATGCAATGGGAAATCCTCTTTCACCTGTTCTTAGTAACCTATACATAATTTTTTTAACAAGTTGCTTAACAGAATCCTCCCTAATAGAGCACCATCGTTCAGATATGTTGATGATATTGTGTTTCTTGTGCCCAAGAATGTAATATACACCATTCCTTGGCAAATGAATTAGCTAGCCCCATTTCTATAAAAATTACTGTTGAGTTTGAACGAAAATAACTCATGCCTTTCTAGATGGTTTTAAATATTAAGGTAATAATGAATCAAATTTAAATTACAGAAAACCTACAAATACTGTTCCTATGTACACTAGTATCTTCACTCCCAAGATAGAGTTAAACTGTTTTCTCATCAATGTTTTGAGAGCGTGCACGTAATTTGTGTCCAGAGTCATAGATGAGAAATATCCAAAATTTATGAAATAGTTATCGAGTTTTGAAATACCGCAAAAAAACGTAATTGATAAATGTTTTTAAAATTGCTAGAAAAATACTTTTTCAATCAAAGTTGTATTAAAAATCTTGATACAGTAACAAAAACTTGATAAAGAATTCCCCCCAAAATGCTGACGGATGTATCTATAAGATTCCTTGGTAAAATCTGCCCGATAAAGTTTATTACGGTCAAACTGGTAAAAAGTCTCGAAACTAAGACTAAAACAACATAAATTTTGCATTAGAACTGGACAAAGATCCATGTCTATTTATTCATGTGAGAGATTATAACCATCCCTTTGATTCTTTCAAAAAGTTGAGAAAGTTTGTATCAAGCAAGTCCTGTGCCGACAGAATATAATTCAGTCAGTTTCATATAAAATTTTTTGACTATATATTATTCCTTTGGTTATATAAATTAGATCCATTTTATAATTAAATATAATTTGGGAAGAATTTAAAAATACATTGGACAAATAATAAATTTTAAAAAATACTTTAATTCTTGGGTAGATAGTTTGTTGGTGGGTTGTGTGAAGGATCTGCCTAGTTGGAGATAGCGGGCCTGCTCAGTGTTCCATTTCTTATTCAGGTGCTGCTTGTTGTGAATGTGATAGGGAGTGTCGCTAGACCCTGTCTAAGGCACCACCTTCCTTTGATCATTACTTTTATTGCTCCTTGAAAAGTGAGTAGTCACGAAAGCGCTTGGAATTTCTCTATTCAATCACGAGTTTGTTTTGCATGCATGCATATATATATATATATATATATATATATAATATATATATATATATAGATATATATATAAATATATATATATATATATTATATAATACAAACACTGATCTCTGGCTGAAGGAGACTCGAACCTACCAACCTTAGAACAAGGTATGCAGTGCTTACCATCTTCCCACACTGGACAACAATACCTTGAGTCCCAGCTAGCGTAGATTTTGATCCAAACAGCTAGCTTACAAGAGAAGGCTTACAGCTTTTCAACTCACCCCCTGCATGCATCACCTTACTAGAGATATTAATCAATGCAAGATTCGCAAGAGCAGGCGAAATAAACCACTTGGTCCAGTGTGGAGTAGATTGGTAAAGCACTGGGGTACCTTGTTTTAAGTTCGTAGGTTCGAGTCTCCTTCAGCCAGAGATCAGTGTTTGTGATATTTCGCCTGCTCTTGCGAAGGATATATATATAGGATATATATAATATATAATATATAAATATAATATTATATATATATATATATATAAATATATATATATATATATATATATAAAATCTATATATATATATATATTTATATAAAGATAAATATTCATGGTTCGTTATTTTATATAAATGTATTCCTGTTTATTAATAAATGTTACATATAAAATAATTATACAGGGGTGGTAGGAGAAGAAAATATTAAAAACAGCTCCGGGAGAACTGAGTTTTTCCCCTGAGATAACGTTTATTGTCTTCTCTGAGGATGAGGGTCCCCAATCCAGCTGTAAGACGTGTTACTTCCCATATAATAATAATAAATATATATAATATATATATATATATATAGAATAGTAGATATATATATATCTATATATATATATATATAATATATATATATATATGATATTATATGTATATATAGTATTAATATATTATATATAAATATATTCATAGATATATATATATATATATATATATATATATAAATATATATATATATAGTATATATATATATATATATATATATATAATATAATTTATGTAGTAGGTTTGGTAACAGCAACCACCCAGAGAAGTACTACCGTTTCCCCACCTGCCAGATGACTGTGAAACAGAAACCTGTCACTGATTTGCATAATGGTAGGATTGCTGGTTTCTTTTTCTGTCTCAAAAACAACGCTAGATAACAGGGATACCTAGCTACCCTACATACACTTTGGTCACACTTCACAGACACGCACATGCATATATATACTACACACATAGAGGTTTTTTCTCCTTTTTCTAAATAGCTCTTGTTCTCTTTATTTCTTCTATTGTCCATGGGAAATTGAAAAGAATCTTTTCCTCCGTAAGCCATGCGGTCGTATGAGGGCGACTAAAATGCCGGGAGCAATGGGCTTAGTAACCCCTTCTCCTGTAAGACATTTTACTAAAACCGAAAAAGGAAAAACGGGATGCTTGATGTGCGGGATGTAGTGGCGGATGACAAGAAAAAACAACAGATGATTGCTGACGTTATGAATGAAAAGAAGTTGGATGTCCTGGCCCTAAGCGAAACAAAGCTTAAGGGTCAGTAGGGAGTTTGGTGGGGAGAAATAATATGGGATTAATCTGGAGTATCATAGAGAGTTAGAGCAAAGGAAGGTAGTAGTAAAGTGAAAGATCATTATATGGAAGTAGAAAAGAGAAATGAATGTGTAAATTCAAGAATTAAGTGGCTTAAATAAAGTAGGATGCGAAAAGTGGATCATAATAAGCGTGTAGGCACCTGGGGAAGAGAGGAATGTAGAGGAGAGAGAGAGATTTTTGGAGATGTTAAGGTGAATGTATAGGAGCCTTTGAACCAAGTGAGAGAGTAATTGTGGTAGTGGCCCTGATGCAAAAGTAGGAGAAACTTTTTAGAGAGGGTGTGGTAGGTAAGTTTTGGGTGCCAGGTGTAAATGATAATGGGAGCCCTTTGATTGAACTTTGTATAGAAAGTGGTTTAGTTATAGTAATACATATTTTTAACGAAAAAGAGGAATAAATAAATCCACGATATGAAGAAGGGCGAGATGACAGTATTTGTTGGAATTATGTATGGTAGGGAAAAGACGTTGAGTAACCTGTCAGGATGTACATGTTTATAGAGGGGCCACAGATTATATCAGATCATTTTTTTCTAGTTGTAGCTACAGAGTAAAAGGTAGATGGATACAAGGAAATAGAAGCATCAGGAAGAGAGAGGTGAAGGTTTATAACTAAAAGAGAAGGCAGTTAGGGTATGATATCATCACTTATTGGAGGATAGATGGGCAAATGAGAGCATAGGAAATGGGGTCGAAGAGGATGGGGTAGGTTTAAAAAAAATGTATGTTAGAGTGTTCAACAGAATTTTTGGTTACAAAAAGTGGTGCGGGCGGAAAGAGGAGCGATTGGGAATGATGATGTAAAATAGAGTATAAGGGAGAAAAAGTTTAGCAATATGAGAAATTTTTGCAAAGTAGAAGTGATGCATGTGAGGAAGAGTAATATGGAGAAAAGAAGAGGTTTAAGATATGTGGTGAAGCAATGTAAAAAGAGAGCAAATGAAGAGTGAGGGTGAGATTTATCAACAAATTTTGTTTGAAAATAAGAAACAGATGTGAGTGAAGATTAACAAGTTAAGGAAGCCTACAGAACAGAACGAGATTTGTCAGTAAAAATAGGAGAGGAGAGTTTATTAAATGGAGAGATAGAGGTATTGAGAAGATGGAGGGGAATATTTTGAGGAATTTTAAATATTGATGAAGATAGGTAAGCTGTGATATCGTGTACATAGGGCAAGGAGGAATAACATCTTGTAGGAGTGAGGAATAGCCATTTTTTGAGTGTGGGAATTCAAGTTCGTGAGGCAGTAGTAAAATGCAAGGGGGTACGGCAGCCGATTGATGGGATAAAGCATAGAAATGTTAAAAGCAGGTGGGGAAATAGTTTTGGAGTGGTTGGTGCAAATTTTTAAAAAGTATGTAAGAGAGTAAGGATACCTAGGGGATTGGCATGAGAGCATGCATATTCCCTCGTTTAAAAGGCAAAGGGGACAAAAAGAGAGTGCAAAAAAATATAGGGGATTATATCTGTTGAGTATACCTGGTAAAGTGTAATGGTAGAGTTATTATTGAAAGAAATTAAGATAAGACGAGAATAGGATAGCAATGAACAAGGAGGCTTTAGGAAAGGTAGGGGGGTGTGTGACCAGTGTTTACAGTGAAACAAAGTAAGTGAACAGTATTTAGATAAGGCTAAAAGAGGTCTTTGTGGCATTTATGGATTTAGGAAAAGGCGTATGACATGGTGGATAGTGGGGCAATATGGCAGATGTTGCAGGTGTATGGAGACTAGAGTCTAAGGAGAGGTAGGTTACTGAAAGCAGTGGAAGAGTTGTTTAACGAGATAGTGAGGCTCAAGTTAGATGTAATAGGAACGAGGGTAAATTATTTTCCCAGTAAAAAGCGGCGCCATAGACAAGGCTGTGTGGATGTCACCGTGGTTGTTAATATATTATAGATGGGTTGTAAGAGAAGTAAAGGCGAGGGTCTTGGCAAGAGGCGTGGAGTTATAATAAAGAACACACATAAAGTGAGTTGTCACAGTTGCTCTTTGCTGATGACACTGGCTCTTTGAGATTTTGAAGAGAAGTTGCAGAGGTTGGTGAGGATGAATTTAGTAGGGATGTGCTAAAGAAGAAAATGTAAAAGTGAATACAGGAGGATAACAAAAAATTAGTGATGAAGATTGGATATCAGATTGAGGAGAGAGCATGGAGGAGTGAATGTATTCAGATATTTGGGAATGCGTGTCAGCGATGGGTTTCTATAAATGAGGTTGAATCATAGAATTGATGAGGGAAAAGTGTGAGTGGTGGGCACTTAGGAGTCTGTGAGACAAAGAACTTTAGTCCTTGAGCAAAAGAGGGAATGTACTGAGAGTATAGTTTTGCCAACGCCTTTATATGGGTTGAAGCAGTGGGTGAAGAATGTTGCAGCGAGAGAAGGCTGGAGGCAGTGGAGATGTCGTGTCTGAGGGCAATGTGTGGATGTAATATAATGCAGAAATTCGTAGTTTTGGAAATTAGAGGAGGGTGCGGGATTACCAAAACTGTTGTCCAGAGGCTGAGGAAGGGTTGTGAGGGGGGTTCGGACATGTAGAGAATGGAGCGATACAGAGTGACTTCAAGAGTGTATCAGTCTGTATTGAAGGAAGGCGGGAATAGGGGTCGGCCTAGGAAAGGTTGGAGGAGCGGTAATAGAGGTTTTTGTGTGCGAGGGCTCGGACGTCCAGGCAGGCATACGTGAGCGGGTAGATTTGATAGGAGTGAATGGAGACAAATGGTTTTTAATCTTGACGTGCTGGGGTTTTTTTTGGAGTGTCAAGCAAAGTAAACATTTATGTCGGGTTCAGGGAAACCGGCAGGCCACTTGAGTCCGGAGTTGGAAAGTACAGTGCCTCCACTCTGAAGGAGGTGTTAATGTTGCGTATAAAAACTGTAGTGTAAAGCACCCTTCTGGCAAAAGTGGATGGAGTGTCAATGATTGGTGAAAGTTTCTCTTTTTCGGGCACCCTGCCTTGTGTGATAATACTAATAAATATATATATAATATAATATATACTATATATAATATAAATATATATATAGATATATATATATATATATATATAATATATATATATATATATATATAATTATATATATATATATATTTTATTTACTTAATGACAGAGTGGCGGTTCTGGTATTACGCCTTCTAAGTAAGTTTATTCAGGTATACACAAATACACTTACATAGATTATCACACATGGCAGCATATGTGTACAGAACCTGGGATAACCCAAAAAAGTCAGAGTGACTTATTGCTGCTGCATTTAAGAATTCTCTCAACTCACGAAATTCAAAAACGCTACAAAATTTATAAATTTTAATAGTTTTCCATCATTCAGTTAATAAAAAAAAACAATTGTTATAAATGACCATAATTTTTAAAGGGGTGGACCGGTAAGCCAGCCGAAGGCCTCTGTCAGATGACCAAAAGCTCCAAAGGCGGGTCATCATCTGACTAAGACCCGCGTCAGGAAACATTTGTCCTGTTTCCTGACGAACCTTACCTAACCTATCATTCAGTTTCCCTTTGTATTGGTTTAAAATTCCTTACAACTGTAATGACATTCTGCTCTTTTACGATCGTTCAGTTTGATAAAAAAAAATTCAGAGTTGCCAAATTATATTTATGGCATTGAAAATAAATTATTTTGCCTTCACACAAACTAAACTGAATGAGTATTATCCTGGTCTTAAGATACATCAGCTGATAAAGCAATGAAGCCGTTCAGAAAAGGTACAGGCCGCCGAGTCTGAGCCTAAATACACCAAAATATCGAAAAAATATGAAAAATGAGTTAATCTTACCGAAAAATAGAGCAAAGATCTGGCAACATTTTGGTGTGCGCCTCGTCTCTGTACGATAATTACATATAAAGCTATCGTAATTATAACAACTACGTCATCAGCATGACGCGGCCCAGCTCACCATAACAATAACACGTGCTCCAGCGCGACTCGCTTCATAAAACAGTATCACAGGTATTTTTTTCCTTTTTTTTGGTGTATTTTTTAGCTAGATCTTCTAAATAGTAACTGGCAACCATCAGGTTAGCTGTGAGAAGGAGCTGCTCACAACACAAAGTCAGTGCCGACTGGAAGTCTGAAGAGAGAGGGGCTGTGTCACTTTGGGACGTTACTTTTTGCCTTTCATTGTATACATTTTTGGTACACAATGCCTGCAAAGAAGAAACAGTTTGCCAAGAACATTAGCCACAAGAGGAAAAGGCACATAGAAGCAATGATAAGGTCTATACAAGGAAAGTGAGCAGCAGCTGCTGTGGTTGGTGACGCCGCCACGATGCTAGTACCACCTCCCTCCTCTCAAGACCTCCCCTCAAGGAAGGTTCCTTGATGTTGGTGAGGGGCTCTTGATTTAGGGAATTGGATCTGTGCTCCAGTTCCCCGAATTAAGCCTGAATGCCTTCCACATATCCCCCCCCCAGGCGCTGTATAATCCTCCGGGTTTAGCGCTTCCCCCTTGATTATAATAATAATCCTCTCAAGACCTGTCCTTGTTCACTGCTACTGAACTATTGGATATTTCATGTTCAGAAACAAGGAAGACAAAATATAGGAGCCCCGCAAATATGCCCACCTCCACCACGGCTGCTACTACCACAACTACTACCTCCACTGCTGCCTGGAGGACATTAGATAATCATGTGTCCACCTACATCCAGTCATAGGTACGTAATTATTAGTGTTTTTTTTTTGGTATAATTTTATATTGGATGTGTAAATAAATATCATATATGGGTGTACTACATGTATCTTACATAATTCACTGGAATACACTCACTGGGATAGGAATTTGAAGAATCATTTCTTTTCTTTTCCAGATTGATTGGGAATGGAATTTTTAGATTGTCCGGCACCAGAGAACATCAGGACAAAGGGATCTTCAATGGAACCTCAGAATAATGACTATAACCAGTTTCTATACTCTCAAAAACGTAGAAAGGCACTATAGTTTTTTACCCACTGTATATAATGTTCTATGTATTTGGTTGCTTTTTTTTCAAAGTGTCATTATTTGTATTTTTCTGAGGTAAACAACCATTCTTTATGTACGATCATTCTGAATTTTTCAAAAGTTTTATACGGGACCCTGATTGAACTTTGTAAGGAGCTGCCTTGGTATAATCACCATCAATTTTGCATAAATTGATGTAACGTGCAAGAAAAAATTTTAAATTAAAGTCAGACATAATAATATTTTTTTTGGTACAATAAAACATGTTAATAAGCATTATTTGATATATCCATTAGATGGTCAATTTGGCAT